>JARYHS010009879.1:0-13438 GCA_031002005.1 Vandiemenella viatica | reverse complement strand
CCGTTGAATTTCCACTATTGAAGCAATCAATGAGTTTGTTGTTTATTGCTAAGCAAATAAAATACAACTGAAACGTAGAACTAGTTTGGTATGCAGAAACGGCGTGGTGTTCCTACACTGCATTCGCTCAAAGTTTTTGCCGAAAATTTTCAAGGTTTATGTTACGCAGACTATAATAATAAGTTTGGCGAATTGAGCGTTCAGAGGATTAAAGATTGATTTTTTTTATTACAGTAGTTCGTTAAAGAAAGGGTCGTTAAGTTGGAAGCGCATAAGGTATCGTATTTCTGAGGCAGAGTCATAAAGTGAGCACGTGTGGATTCCGTAAATGTGAGACGACATAAAAATCACAAATTACGACCACGCCGCCCCTTGATCATCACGCACGACACTAACTCAAGAATCTGCCGCTAATCTCTCCGCGTTATTAATTTTAATACCCCACCACGGAATCTGAACCCACACACCGGAATCTTTTCTGCGGTCCGCCGTGTAACGGGTGGTCTATAATTCATAAAATATTACAGTAATCTCTTAAGGTAGCCCGCAGTAGAACAAATAGTGCCAACAAAAAGAGACGCCGCTCCATGAATATAAATAATGCGGGGCGGCGATGGTATCGCGGCGAGTTTGTTTTTGGGCGGTTGGTACCACCATCATATCGGGGCAGCCGTTTTGCGCTGGCCGGACAGTAGGTTGTTGTGTAGGACCTCTATCGCGATGGGTACCGCACGCAGGCAGCTACCTGCACCAATTACCCACGTTATCCGTCAGACCATCTCCGCCGCAGGCGCCTGCTCCGGACTACGCAGCCACTCCTGCCAACCTCAGCAACGTAATGAGTACAATGCTGAGCTTACACTTACCAATGCGTGGATACTTTTTCAAGTATCATCGGAGGTATAAGGATTCACTGTCAGTGGTGCCAATTTACCATTTTTATGGCTAAATTTAGCGTATTTTGAAGTGGTTTTGCACGAAAATAGTCAATTTTGCATATAGAATATTTTTTAGAATTTTTCCTGATAAGTCAAGAATTTTCTTGGAGTAATAAAACATTAGTATTGTTCATTTATTTATTCGAATAATCTATCACAGTGAATTTTTGTTAATTTTAAGTTGATTGTTTACATGTTTAAGGAAAACATCTCCATAATTTTTGTTTCGTATATTTTCAAAATAAAATTTACATATTTGTCTTATAGACGCAACCTAATTATCATTTTCTGATTTTTTTCATTGTATGATACCTAGACAAGTTTGGTTTTTCTGGAAGCTTTAAATTCTGGTAGAGTTGTTTCGCAGTAGTGTTAGAAATTTTGAAGTTACCTTAAGGTAGGGATTCTTATGGTAAAGATATGGGGGGTATAGAATTATTCTACTGAAGTTTAAGTTTGGGAGGTCTATGATTTGGTTGACATGTTAGTGGTAGGCTCGTAATTAGTACATAGAAGAAGTGGTAAACATGTTTATGGTAGATATTGCATTTGGCAGAGGTTCCTGTGGTAGAGATGTTTGTGGTAGATATTTAATGTTGTAGGGTTCGTAAATGGTAGAGATATTAGTGGGTAGAAATAAAATTTTGTAGAATTATTTATTGGTGGAGTTACTTTTTATTGTTGAATTTCATTTTGATAGAAGTGTTGAAAATCAGTGATGTTCATGGCAGACCTGTTTCAATAGTGTAACGAGCCGCGCTGTCGCCACGTTACAAGGTGCATTTTTATTATATATGTAATAATATAAGAGTAATTTACATAAATCTTGGGCGACCACGTGAATAGATTTTTGTTGTAATTTTATAAAGTACGCAAGATTCCAAGTGAGGACTGTAATGAAATGGTGAACTTATACAGTATATCGTAGCAAAGCGAATATTAAAGAGTTATTGAGCTATGTAGGCTTGAAGCTAATCTTGGTCTTTCCGAGCCATGGCGACAGGGCGTCGCGGATTTGGGATTTGCCAGACCACACACACTGCTCCCTGGGGATGGGTCACTCACCGAGCGGGAAAAGCCTGCCGTCCGAAACCCGAATGTTCTCTCGCTCCGGCGAACTTAGCCGAATATGTCCGACCTCTGTTGGATTCTTTGGCCAAATCACATATCGAGGATATCACGTGACATTAGGTGCCGACCTGAAGGTCCAATCAAAATGAGCGTATAACTCAAAATCCTGGGAATTTTTGTTGTATGTGAGCTTCGAGACTACAAATGGGCGGAGCAAGAAGTTTCCTCGTGGACCGAAGAGCGAGGAGCTGACATTCTACATTCTAACTTCGATCGCACCAGTCTGAGGTCGACTTGGAAAGTTGACTTCTTTCGCTATCTGCAGCTTGCCTTGCTGGAGCAAGCTTATCACCGCAACACAGCCGGTAATGCGATGATGCGCATTGCCAGACCAGAGATGCCTATAGCCGACTTGTGAGATAATCTCACATATCGTGGGTCCGCTACACTCATCACAGACATCAGACGCAGAACTACAATGGTAATTGATTACGACCAAGCCATGTGATTGTGCATTCCGTGAAACAGAACCCGTAAGCGACTTTGAGAGGATAGGTCCATGTTCTCACTTTGTAATTGTAAAAACCCCTGAGCTAGCGGCATAATTTGCCAGAACTAGTTATTTTCGAATGATATATTGTTCATTCTGGCGCCCATGATTTTCTTTTTAACTGTAAAGTCACAGTATTATGATGCCTTTGTCTGAGGTAGTGATGTTCCGATACAAGTAAATACGAGTAAGTACTCGATACTTTGTTTCGATACCGAGTACTTTTCGTATTCCGATTAATTCATTCGATACTTACTCGGTATCGGAAGAAAAGTACTTGTATCGAATCGAAAGTATCGAAACGCACCCGGTGTTAATTCTAAATGCATCATCCCTGCTGCGCCACTCAGTCGCGCCTGCCAAATTAATTTCCAGCTGACGTCAAGTTGGTAGCATTGAAGATGAAACAAAATCAGTCTTAGAATAGGCAATCTAACCTCAAAGAGTTTGTTTTAGGTCTCTATTTCATTGTAATAAAGTTGTACTTGGCGCTCATTTCGCTATACCTGGCCAATGGTCGCTCCCGCGCAGCCCCACACGAAAACTAAAAGATATGGTTCTTAAGCAACTAAGAAGCCCATGTGAATTGGAAGAAGAAGATGCTTAAGCTAGCGTTTCACAGGAATATCACTTCTGGAAACATCACAAAGAAAAATAAAACGCACCGCAGTGACAAAGTCTCTCTCTATTTGTCAAGCACTGTGATGTCTCTATACGCACAACAGTATCTTCTTATTTAAGCAACGTCAGTATTGAGTGAATGTTTGTTTTCCATTGCGGGTGAAACAATGACAAACAAAAGAAACAAGCTGTCCCCAAAATATTTGGAACAATTGCTTTTTTGGGAAACCTCCCAAAAGCGGACTTTTGTTGTTTAAAAGTGTTAAAACTATATTAAATAAATATTTAAAGATAAGACAAAACTTTCAATGTTTGCTTAAATGTGAGCTTTATTATAATTTTAATAAATAAATAAAAATGTTTACTGAGTGTTCTTTGATTTTATTACACTTGGCAAATAAAATAAATAATTTAGCAACATGTCACATATATTTTTATGTTTCGACGTTAATTAAAAAAACTATCGATATGAGTAAGTATCGATACTTTTGCAGTACTCATATGAGTAAGTATCGTAAGTCAATTTGAGTACTACTCATTTAAGTAGGTATCGATACTTTGATGGTATCGGAACATCACTAGTCTGAGGTAGTCATAACTTGTATTTTTCATTGTTTCCAGTTGTCATTATTTCTTGCATTTTGATTCTGAGATATTTAAAAGTAAATATACAATTGTTTGCTTGCCCATGACGGCTAATTGTAACTCTGAGCGTTGCTTTTATGATTTTGCCAATTTGTGTTAATGTTAACGGTAAATTCGCTCAGACTTGTAATCGCCAGTGATAAGAAATAAATGTCATATTGTGACAATTTTTCCTAAATTCCAACTAACGTCGAGATTCTTGCTAAATTAATAAATTTCCACTCCTTCATATAAATTAAAATTAAAAATCCACAATTATTAATCATAAAGGTATGAAAGATAATTGTAACGTGGTTTGCCCACCAAGGCACCCACCACATAATGTCGCCCAACGCTGGTGCCAGATGAGACATTACTTCTTAATGTCTGCGAACTTGGTGGCACTAATTCAAATTAATACAATTTGGAGCCCAAATTCAGAAAGTTTCATGGAATGTTGCACATGGTTTTTGGCTGTTTTATTATTCTTGTAGTCAATAGATATTCATACAAGATTTTATTTTGATGTTTCACTTGTATTTTAATGCATAAAGTTCATTTTGTTTCAATGCATAAAATTTATTTTGTTTCAACGCATTAAAAGGAAGTTCATTTGTGTATTTCAATTGAGATGCAATACACTTTGTATTGTAACAATTTTGTGATCAGTTTAAAATTTTTAAATGAGTAACGTCAGTGTTGATTTCTTAATGCATGGTAGCTGCTAAGAAAATTAAAGACACGCATGTTTTGCCCATGTGTTTGAAAGTAAGTCTGCTTTCATGGTGTTGTGTTGCATGATTCATCGTTGCTTTTCTCTTGCTGTATTTTGGAGGGGTATATGTATTTGTGTGTATTGAAATTCGCGGTATTTTTGTTGTTGTGAATCTAGATTTCGTCATTGCACAATTGCGGTGTAAATTCATTGTTTGTGTGTTCATATGAAGCTACGATCTCGTACGATAAAAGATTTCGATATGGAAGATCAGTCTGATAGGCAAAAATCTCCCGAAATCATGAACGAGGTTCAGTTAACAGAATGCGGAATATTGGCTGCAGGGGAGGGGAACGTAAGTTCTGAAGTTCCGACCCACTCATATAGTTCGCAGTCTACTTTGTCGCCACAGGAAGATATGGAAAATTTTCCGTCACCTGTAGGTGAAATGACACAGAATACGCCCACACATTCAGAACAGACACAACAAATGGCCCAAATTCCTGTAGAGTCACCACCCCCATCATCACAAATGCTAAACATGTTGATGGCTGCAATAGAGCAATTGAGCCAGAAAAGTAGCCAGCAATCTCTGGAATCAAGGCAGCAATTTGATTCACAAAGACAGCTATTTGATTCACACAGGCAGGAAAATAGCCAGCAATTTCTGGAATTAAACAAGCGTTTTGATGCACGGTTTGATTCACAAAAGGAGGAAAATAAGAGAAATTCGGATTTGCTTAAGCAGAGTTTTGATGCACGGTTTGATTCACAAAAGGAGGAAAATAAGAGAAATTCGGATTTGCTTAAGCAGAGTTTTGATACACGATTTGATTCGCAAGCTGCGATATTAACAAATTTGGACGGAAAAATTATCCACCTTACGTTCTGAGGTCACAAAAGAAATATCGGAATTCAAGTCTGAGATAGCTAACAATGTTTCTAAGCTGGAAAAGGGTACAGGAAGAAGTAAGATCTACCTGTGCTTCTTTGCAAACGGCCAACAAACAATTATCCAAAAGACTTGACGCCACCGACCTGTCCATTGAACAGATGCGAAACGAGAACGGCCAAAACCTAGGACAAATTTCGGAATTTGTTCACAAGGTCAAAGACCTTACTGAACAAAACATCCGAAAACTTGACTCGGAGGTGACTGCCGTAGCAAGTTCAGTCGAACTCGTTAAGACGGCACAAAACGAATTAAAATTGTCACAGGACGAACTGTCGGAAGCCACTAGTTCTAAGCTCTTACGGCTAGAAACTAGAATGAAAGAACTAAGTAGTTCTAATGCCGGCAATGTTCAAATTCAGGGTAGTGGCATGTATTACGCAGCTGCCCATATTGAATTAAAGCTCCCATATTTCGGATCCCGTAAAGACATTAATCCGAAAGCATACCTCGCTGAAATGGAGAGGTACTTTCATATAAAAGGGGTTCCCGAAGCGATGAAGCTGATCCTGGTTGAGCAGTCATTATCAGAAGCCGACCGTCTTTGGTTTCAAATCACTTGCGAACCGGAAATGTCATACGACGAGTTTCGGAAAGTGTTTCTTGAAACATTCTGGTCTAGCAAGATCCAAAACCAAGCGAGAATAAAATTGTATCAGGGCAGATATGTTCCGAAGCAAAATTCATCTATGGAGAGATATGTGAATAAATTGCTAGTCCTCACTAGGCAGTTCGATGTTCGGATGTCGGACGGGGAGTTTGTGGAAATGGCCACGGCACATTTCGGTTCACAAGTCCAATCCCTAATAAATCCAGTTCTTATACGTACTGTGCCAGAGTTGCTGGACACGTTAAGGAATTTAGATCGGATAGGGCGGCAAGCATGTAACTTTGAGCGGCGGGAAACCGACAATGATAGCTTGGAACCGCAAGTAGAGATGAGGCCACACGAAACTAACGGGAAAGGACGCTCGCATAAAAATTCCCAAAGAGGAAATTTTTATAACAAGCGACAGCCCGATGCCGATGGTGAACCACGTCGTAATAACGGCGATACAAATGGAAAGCCGGGAAATTCATTTTGGAAGAACGGGAATGACCGCGGAAGTGGCAAGAATTTTGGCAAGGAACGGGCTACAATTAATGCAGTTGCCGTAGAATACGAGGATTCCAAAGTCCAAGGCCAGCAAAAGGAAGAAAAGAATATGTGCGATAGGACGGCTGCACCCGGAAACGATGCGCCGCAATGAGGCCTTCCGGGGGACACTAGAATGGTGGAATGCATCAATATAAACAATTTGGCCTACTGGCGTGGTGAGGGGCCGGAAAATAGCGAAGACGACGCTAATATGGATTCCCAAGGCGAAATAAGCAGATGCACCAAGTGTCCCCAAATATCGATCATAGCATACGGAATAAAGGCTAACGTGTTAGTCGACTCCGGATCTTCTGTCTCCGCAATCTCACAAAAATTTATGTTACAATTGAAGAGCAAAAATCCGCGGTTGAAAGTCATCCCGACCACTCAAGTTACGGTGGTGCCTGCCCTCGGGAAAAGAGAAAAGATCGTCAGCTCGCAGGTGTTCATCCCGATGAAAATCGCCAACAGCGAATTATCGCTTTCAATGCTGGTTATCCCCGGATTGACCCAAGACGTGATTATTGGTTGCGACCAACTTGAAAAGCGTCGGGTAATTCTGGATTGGGGGGAAGGAACCATCAAGCATTTGGTGCCAGAGGTATTGCACTGGAAAAGCGAGGCTCACTCGCAAAATCTGGAAATAAAGATTTCCGATAGAGTGCAAGATCCCGCGGAACAAAATAGCGAGCGTATTCACGGGGAAGGAGCAGCCATAAGCGCTTTAGCTGACGAACGAAGCCTCATTCTTGAGAATTTGACCGCTAAGGTCCGAGAAAAAATTAATTTGGCAGTAGCACAAAAGCGTGAGCTGTGTAAAGTCTTGGAAGAGAACTTGCAGGCGTTTTCGTACCGTCCCTGGGGAGATACGCAATTATGTGCACAAGTTCCGGGTCAAGGACAATACGCCGCTGAAGGGACGCACGTATAGTATCCCACACAAGTTGCGGCAGGCAGCCCAGGTAGCTGTTGCGGAAATGGAGCGGAATGGGATCATTACCCCACGTCCTTCCATGCACCTCAACCCGGTCACTTTTGTTGTTAAGAAGGACGGGTCGGTTCGACCTTGTCTCGACGCCCGACTACTTAACCAAAGAATAGAGGCGGACGGGGAGAGAACGGAACGGATTCAGGACCTCATGACGCGGTTCCACGGGAAGCCCTGGCTGACCACTCTAGACGTGACGTCGGGTTTCAATCAGGTGGTACTAGATGAAGAGTGCCAGCCATATACTGCGTTTGTCTTCCAAGGAAGGCAGATGTGTTTTAAAAGGTTGCCATTCGGGATAAAGGACGCCGCTTCCGCTTTTATTAGGGCCATGAATTACGTGTTACCGCCCGAGGTTAAAGAGTTCTGCTCGGTGTATGTCGATGACCTTCTAATCGCGTCCGAAACGTTTCAGCAACACTTGACGCATTTGGATACGTTACTGAAAGTAGTGGCAAAGAGCGGGCTCACTCTACGGCCAGACAAGGCCACTTTATGCGCTCACGAAGTCGAATATTTGGGATTCAGAATTACTCCCGAAGGGATTTCGCCTTCCCCGAACAAGATACGGGAAATCGAAGAAATGGCGCCGCCTACCAAATTAAAGGAGCTCAGGAGTTTCTTAGGAGTGTGCGCTTATTACAAAGGGAATGTGCCAAACTTTGCGCAAATCCTGCATCCCCTATATAGCCTCTTAAAAGGGGGACAGAAATGGGAATGGCGGGAGCCACAACAGGCCGCATTCCTGAGGATTAAGCAAATCTTTGCGGAACAAATTTGCCTGGCCCATGTGGATTTTCAACAACCATTTTATTTGTACACCGACGCCAGTTATCTTGGAATTGGCGCCTGTCTTCACCAGAAAGGGGAGGATGGTAACATGAAAATTGTTGCAACGGCAAGTCGAACACTAAGGCCGGCAGAAGGACGATATTTTATCTGCGAACTTGAGATGCTTGGAATATTTTATGCAGTACAAAAATTCAAACAGTATCTATGGGGTAGTGAAACCTACTTAAGAACTGACCATCAAGCTCTCACTTTTCTCAGAAGCGCCACATTTACGAACAACCGGATTGCGCGCTGGGCGATGTTCCTACAGCAATTTAATATACACATCGAGTATTGTAAAGGGTCGGAAAACGTGATGGCGGATTATTTAAGTCGCAACGCTAGAGACCACCCTTCCGAGGAACAAAGACGCATACGGGCAAACGAGGTGCTAATCTCTGCCATAACACTTGCCGATGGCACGACCTCGGCAGAATTAAAGGAAAAACTTATATCGGCTCAAGAGCGGCAGGCCGACATAAAACGGGTTCGTGCGTACTTGCGACGAGGAGAATACGCGGACGATGTACACATCCGCAACATAGCAATGCTGTGTACAATGGAAGGAAATGTTTGCTTCCGAAGGGAGGACGCTAACAGCCGTTGGAAGATATGGCTTCCAGAGTCGTTGAATTCCTCGATCGCGAGTACATACCACATTCAGTGCGGACACCCGGGGACAGAGCGGTTGTACCACACGATCCGCGCGGAATATTTCGCCAAGGCACTCCGGAAGAGCGTCGCGAAATGTACGCGCACGTGTGAAATTTGCCAGAAGGCAAAACACCCTAACATGAGGACGGCAGGACCATACGCGCCAATGGTACCGAAGGGGCCAAACGAATTAACTTGTGTCGACCACTTCGGCCCGATCCCGGCCGGAAGATATGGATTCCGACATGTGTTCCTCGTGCTAGATGCGTTTACAAAATATGTTAAATTGTATCCAGTTGCAAAGCTCAGCACGAGAGGATCGCTGAAAATAATGTTCGAGCGATACATACCCCATTGCGGACCAATGAAAGCCGTGTTGTCAGATCATGGTAGCGTCTTTTACAGCCCCAAATGGAGGAAGGCTTTTGAAGACAGGGGAATAAAAGTAATTTATTCTTCTATACGATGTCCTCAGGGTAACAACAGCGAGAGATTTATGCGTCAACTGAGTGTATATATGCGAACACTAATTGGGGACAATCACGCTTCATGGGTAAAGCATATTCCTACAATAGAAAACTATTTTAACTACACTGTGAACTGCGCGACGTTATATCGCCCCATTGATTTGCAGTTCGGAGCTCAGGCCGCTATGTTGGCAGAGAAAGTAGTACGTTTCCCGAAGGACCAACCTCCGAAAAACTTGGAAAATGACCTAAATAGGGCGTACGAATTTCTGATGGAGAAGGCGACTAGGCGGCAGCTCAAGCATGATCAATCCAAAACGCAGACGTTCGAGGTTGGCCAGCAGGTTTTGCTGAGAACAATAACTCCTTCCGACGCACAGCGGAAGGTGATATCGAAGTTTTTTCTGCTATATTCCGGGCCTTATTCGGTTGCCAGAGTGATCTCGAAGAATTGTTACTTGTTGACGGACGGACAAACCGAGATCGGGCCTCATAACGCCCGGAACTTAAAGCCGTTTCATACAAAGTAACGGTTTCGAAAGAGCTGGGGACAGCTACCCTCGAACGGCTTAGATCATTAGCGCGGGTAGACGGCTGAACTCAACCGGCAGGTTCCTAGAATTCTAGCAGGTAGCGAATACCCAAGAATGAATGGGACAGAAAACAAAAGTTTACGCCTCGTTCTAGCGGTATTTCGCGTACCCTAACTGTAAAGTGTATAGTATTCCGTAAATTAGATTAAAACTATTGTTGGACAGCATACATTTAGTTCAGGATTGTGTGCACTCAACGAAAATAATTTCAAAGTTGATATTTGTGCTTTATATAGATTACAGTTAGTGATATTTGTCCATGAACACGAACACACCTTCTCTATGAAATGCTTGTTCAATTAACCGTCGGTCATGACGCAAATCACGTCACCGAATCCGACTAAACTATTCCGTTGTTTTGAGATTAAAACCGCGCAATGTAATGAGATATTTTACGCTCACCTCTAGCATCTTTATGGATGTTTGTTGAAGCCAGAATTATTTTTATGCACATGAGTAAAACATCACGCTAAATTGTAAATACAATGTATAGTTCAACCACTTTCTGCATAAGTGTTCTGACAATGTTTTGTTTTATTAATGTGTTTCATTTTAGTGATTTAATGATAAGATTTGATACAAGATATTTTCAAGATTATTATTATTTAAACATGTATGTAAATAATTTATTTTCATGTATATTCTAGTATTGTGTTTAATTTAACTTTGTATTTGGGAAGGCTACCTGAATTCACGTGCTTCTGTTTGTAAAGAATTGTAAGACGGCCAAAAGGACATATGCTCCCGTTTATATATTCACCTTACAAGGCAGGAATACCGATGGTTATTGGAATCACATTTAAAATTAATGTAATTATAAAAATGCTTAAGTTTTTGTTGAGTCAC
The DNA here is from genome assembly GCA_031002005.1 of Vandiemenella viatica. Lineage (NCBI taxonomy): Eukaryota > Metazoa > Arthropoda > Insecta > Orthoptera > Morabidae > Vandiemenella > Vandiemenella viatica. The sequence goes on along the minus strand of JARYHS010009879.1, from coordinate 2,450 downwards.
AATTGAGATAGAATTAGGTAGTTAAAAATGAAATTATTGTACCATAATTTCATTTTTCACCAACGGCCGGCCATATTGTAACGAGCCGCGCTGTCGCCACGTTACAAGGTGCATTTTTATTATATATGTAATAATATAAGAGTAATTTACATAAATCTTGGGCGACCACGTGAATAGATTTTTGTTGTAATTTTATAAAGTACGCAAGATTCCAAGTGAGGACTGTAATGAAATGGTGAACTTATACAGTGTATCGTAGCAAAGCGAATATTAAAGAGTTATTGAGCTATGTAGGCTAGAAGCTAATCTTGGTCTTTCCGAGCCATGGCGACAGGGCGTCGCGGATTTGGGATTTGCCAGACCACACACACTGCTCCCTGGGGATGGGTCACTCACCGAGCGGGAAAAGCCTGCCGTCCGAAACCCGAATGTTCTCTCGCTCCGGCGAACTTAGCCGAATATGTCCGACCTCTGTTGGATTCTTTGGCCAAATCACATATCGAGGATATCACGTGACATTAGGTGCCGACCTGAAGGTCCAATCAAAATGAGCGTATAACTCAAAATCCTGGGAATTTTTGTTGTATGTGAGCTTCGAGACTACAAATGGGCGGAGCAAGAAGTTTCCTCGTGGACCGAAGAGCGAGGAGCTGACATTCTACATTCTAACTTCGATCGCACCAGTCTGAGGTTGACTTGGAAAGTTGACTTCTTTCGCTATCTGCAGCTTGCCTTGCTGGAGCAAGCTTATCACCGCAACACAGCCGGTAATGCGATGATGCGCATTGCCAGACCAGAGATGCCTATAGCCGACTTGTGAGATAATCTCACATATCGTGGGTCCGCTACACTCATCACAGACATCAGACGCAGAACTACAATGGTAATTTATTACGACCAAGCCATGTGATTGTGCATTCCGTGAAACAGAACCCGTAAGCGACTTTGAGAGGATAGGTCCATGTTCTCACTTTGTAATTGTAAAAACCCCTGAGCTAGCGGCATAATTTGCCAGAACTAGTTATTTTCGAATGATATATTGTTCATTCTGGCGCCCATGATTTTCTTTTTAACTGTAAAGTCACAGTATTATGATGCCTTTGTCTGAGGTAGTCATAACTTGTATTTTTCATTGTTTCCAGTTGTCATTATTTCTTGCATTTTGATTCTGAGATATTTAAAAGTAAATATATAATTGTTTGCTTGCCCATGACGGCTAATTGTAACTCTGAGCGTTGCTTTTATGACTTTGCCAATTTGTGTTAATGTTAACGGTAAATTCGCTCGGACTTGTAATCGCCAGTGATAAGAAAATAAATGTCATATTGTGACAATTTACCTGAATTCCAACTAACGTCGAAATTCTTGCAAAATTAATAAATTTTCACTCCTTCATAAAAATTAAAATTAAAAATCCACAATTATTAATTATAAAGGTATGAAAGATAATTGTAACGTGGTTTGCCCACCAAGGTACCTACCACACTAATTATATTCAAAATTAATATTTACCAGAATTTTTATAATTAACGGAACAATAAATTTAATAAACCTCCCGTAACAAAAGAAATGTTACAATATGTTCGAGTAAAAACGTCGGCATTTAATGTTATCTTTTGCAAAATACTAGTTATTAGACGTCTGGCTGATCTGAATATTAACGCGAAGCGTCATTTGGTTGATGTACCCAACGTTTGAACGTCATAAACTGTTTGTACAAACCTGAAGCTCCACCCACTTTGAATTTTACTGTGATGGTGGTCTTAATTCGACTGTATATGGCTGAAAGTAGCAAGTTGTCACTAACATCACATGATTTCACCTTGATATTGCTATGCCACAATGTATTAGAGAAAGTAGTGCCACAGTCCACGCAAACTTTGATTATCTTCCAATCACCATCAATGTTCACTTGTAACCACTGTTTTATGGGAGTATGCACTCTCGCCTCCTCCATTGTTACTTTAACAGTCTGCTGCAATATATGTGCGGCACTCAGTGCAGTTAAATCATCTAACAAAGTTCTATTAACAATTGTGTTCAAACGACACAACATTACTCCAAATGTGAGACGGTTCTACTACATCTCTTACAAATATCTCAAAAACCGTTTAACTTCAAGATGGGGGTACAAATTTAATATTTCAGCAATTAAATTTTAAGTTTAAAGCCTTGTTTATGATACTGCTAATTTCAATACCAAGAATAAATGTAAAGTTACTTTTATTGAACCGTGAAAACAAATTTCGTGGGTTCACTTTTGTTCTTTACAATATAAAATTGTTATTCACAATCACGAATATACTAAGCAACTACACAGCTATCTCCACTAGATATTTGTTGGGGATAGATTGCCATAAAATTCCAAAAAGGTAGCTGTACTCGGTATGCAAGTAGAAACACCATAATTTTGTTGGGAAGTACTGCCGAAAAGTATTATAAGTAAATAT
>JARYHS010009878.1:0-20000 GCA_031002005.1 Vandiemenella viatica | reverse complement strand
GGAAAGATAAAATATGGCAACCACTCACCAGAATTACAAGAAGGAGGCAAGCAAAAAAAAAAAAAAAATGCAGGCTACACCCTTCTTAAGAAATAGAAACATGTCACTGAGCTCATTCATGTGCCTGTGTTTACCAGTTCATTTATCTATTTCTGTTTTCTTGAAGAAGGGCATAGCCCAAAATATTGTGTGTTTTATGTTTGTGGGTGTTTTTTGTTGCTGCTCCCTTCAATTTTGGTGAAAGGTAGGTACATTTTCTCTCTTTCTATAAAATATTAGCTCCTGTGATTTTTTTCCAATCCATTGTTGCAAAATTTACACAAATCTAGATTAAAGTTCTACTTCACACTATAACAACATAATAATTTTAACCATTTGATCCAAGATGGATGCTGAGTTTGTGATACTACCTAACTCAGATTTCACCTTAGTAGTTTCCAGAGGGGTTTACTGACAATTGATTTAATGCAGCTGATCAAACTCTTCTTTTGATTACCCAGTGTGGTCTTAACTTCAAAATCCCTGTCCTCCTCCAAAAGTATGCATCATTTATCGATATGCTTTCTTGAATCCATATTTTTACATCCATGTAAATATTCTATTTTTCTAAACCTTCCCTAAAAATGATTTTAACTTCCCCAAATTGACAAGCAATTTGCCTCATATTTATAACATCATTTTAATTTGTTGCTTCCCACAGTTAATTCAGCTTTTTCTTTCTTTTATTTTTATTTTTTATACTTCTATTCATATTACTTGCCGCAATATTATCAAATAGCTCATTATGTATTTTCTTTCTCCCTCCAAATATTATTTTCAAAATCCATCATTTTAAATTTGTCACTACATTTCTATAATATTTCTTGAAAATCTTTATTGAACTCTTTTAACCTTTTTAAATTTCAAGAAATGCTTCTATTCTTCATTCTTTTTATTTAAACTATGTGAAACCTACGAACACCTCATTTTTCTGTCTTTTTGCTATCTCCTCATCTGCTGTTCTTATGTCCATTCATTACTATATAGGGACAAAATCTTACCCCCTTTTTTTCCTCCTCTCTCAGATGATTAAGGAGAAATTTTTATTAATCTCGAATTTTCTAATATTTGTTTCTGTACTTCCAGTACACCATTCCAGATGGCTGCGGATCAGTTCTGTCTTCGTTGGAACAATTTCCAAATAAACATCACTTCTGCACTAGAGAGTTTGAAATGTGATGAAGACTTAGTTGATGTCACCCTTACATGTGAAGGGCAGAATGTTAAAGCTCACAAAGTCATTCTGTCTGCTTGCAGTCCTTACTTCAGAAATGTTTTCAAGGTAATGTAAATGGTTAAACTTCTTTTGTTCTTATTTAGATCAATATGAACTATAGAAAGATGATTTTTTTTTTTTTTTAAAAAGTTTGTAATTTTTTTTATTAGCTTTTTCTGTTATAAAACATTCTCAATACTTAATGTAATAATCAAATTTTGTGTTTGCAATTGCTCTTCGTAGAGTTGTAGTTAGTATTTTGTTCCAGTGATTTGAATTTAAAGAGGCTCTTTACCTTGTGTATGTGTCTTCAACTGTTTACCACATCATGTTCTAGTGGCTGAAATCAACATAAACTGCATCTGTTAAAGATATTATATCAATCATTATGGGGTTAATCTTTAAATTCTATATAAACCTTGTATTTTTAGATGTAAAAATGAAATTAATAATCTTTTTAGGTATTAGTGGTATTCGAAGCACATAAAATGATGTGTTCAGTTCAAAGAATCAGAATTTATAAAATATTAAAAAGTTATTCTCAAACAGCAAAGCTAGTGGTGTAGGAAATAATAGTCATCAGTCTTCTTTATCACTAATTGCTAAGCATTCATGAAGGAGGTTCTATCATTACCGTGGCACCACAATCTGATGATGAATTCTTGTAGAAATCGACGAAATAAATCGAAAATAAGAATAAATTTTTTTGATATCTCGTTTGGTTTTCGAGATATAGCATGTTAAAAGTCACTTTTAGGTATAGTTCCTTGTGCTTTTGGTGACGTTTCTTCTGGTCCAGGCCGTATTTCAACCTAACAACAACCACTAGGAAGAAATAAAACTCCTGCATTGCATTTTCACTGTGTAGATATAGTGGTTTTAGTGAAAAAAAATTTCTAGTCCAGGCCGGATCTCACCCTAACCTCCTCACTTTTGAGATACAATATCTCTAGAACTAAGGGAGATATCATAAAAATGTATCTTTTATTTTCAATTTGTCTTGTCAAGTTACATAGGATTTCATTATCAAATTTGGCAGTGGCGAAATTTTTCTTCTGGTCCAGGACGCGTTTCAACCTAACCACGTCAATTTTGAGATACAATATCTCGAGAACTAAGAGAGATAAATATATATAAAAAAATTCTTTACTTTCAACTTGTCTCGTCGAGTTAAATAAGAATCCATCATCAAATTATGGTGCCACGGTTATCGTAGAATTCCCTTCATGAACAATTAAATTATGACACTAACATAACACAACTTACCGTATCTTGCCACTATTTCTGTTTTTAATTTTGCAATCTTAAAAAAAATCTCATTTTCTTTTAATGATTTATGCTGTTTTTATGGAATGATCTATCTCCCTTTTATTTTTCCAGAAATCGTATAAGTTATCATTCGTTATATTTGCTCGGACTACCCATAGTATAGATTATCATTTGTCAGTTTTTAAAATGTATCCATTTTGAGTATCTCTATTGACAAATTTTAGTCCATAATTTTGTCTTTGAACTAAAATAATGATTAGAAACGAAGTAGGTTCAGAAACATATTTCATGGTAATTTGAATTAACATTTCTGTACTTATGAATGTCTTGATTTCACATTAGCTCTTGTTATTTTAAAACAGTTGAAAAAATTTGGTGCTAATGATTCTTTTTAGCTTGGTGTAATTAATTTTTGTAGTACATCAAGTTTGATTGAGTAAACTCCTTTAGATGTTACCAACAAATTGGTCTCAAATTTTCTAATTTTCTTGAAAATAATAAAAGCATTTCACTCTCAGGAAAACCCTTGTCAACATCCTGTGGTCATACTGAAGGATGTTCGGTATGAAGATGTCCAGGCCTTATTAAGCTTCATGTACCAAGGAGAGGTATATATATCGCAGGACAGGTTAGCACCTTTCCTCCATACTGCCGAACTTCTCCAAGTCCGTGGTTTAGCTGGTGCTGCTAACCCCTTTAAGGAAACAGTGAGTAGCAACAGTATTTGACCCTGTTGTTTTTGTTTGTCATATATTTCTGTAGTGGTCATCACTTGCAGGGTGAGGTCTTCAGTGTAAACTTTGGGATCAGAGAATAAATGAATTGGATGTATAGTATACCTCATGTTTCTCTCCATAATACTGACTGTCCTAGTGGGTCTTTATGAGAAAACAAGAGTTAATAACAGCAAAATTTTACATTCCCAGTGCATAGCAAAAAAACATTAAAATAAAAGTGGCTAAATAGTGTTAAGATGGTGTTTTTTTCTGTTTGTAGCATTACAAATTTAATTTTACTAAAATTCTCCAAAATATTAATTTGTTTTTCTTACAAGTTTTTGGTTATAAATGTCATACAAACATGAATTAGCTAATGGTGACAATGAAACACCTGTTAAGCACTGAAATTTAGATAGGATAAGGAAAATAACCCATCAAGGCAGGAGAACCAAAAAAAAAAAAAAAAAAACACACACACACACACAAACACAATGTTTTTGTTTTTTGTGTTTTCTTGTATTCATCTGGCCCTCTGCCTTCATCTGTGGTAAGTGACGGGTAATTTTCCTGGTCTTATCTTATATACAAACATATGAAGCATAAATAAGTTTCACACTAGGAAAATTTGAAGAAAAATATCCTTCCACAGCTATAAATAATTTTTATTATTGACATGGGAGAGTGCATTTAATTTACATTTATAAATTCCTCATTTTGTTGTGTTAATTTTCAACCGTACCAGAAACTTTCTTTGATATCAATTTCTCAACTGGCTTGATGCAGCCCTTCATCTCTTCCTAACTAGAATCAGAATTATGATGATTCCACAAATTTTATTCCTTATCCAGCATTTCTAAAACATTTTAATTTCACACTTTCTCTTTCCACTTGATTTTGAGCAGTATTTGATTGAACCACTGTATATTTCCATTTTTCTGGTATTCCTGAATTGTAATCTTCACTGCTTAACATTTCAGGAAGTGTGTTGAATATCTGAATTTATATTAATAGCATCTTTGTTTTGAAAATTTCACAACAGTAGTAGTCATTAATAAAATCATGTGTTCGGAATGATGCATGTTTGTTGTTGGTAAATTCATAGAATGACCTCTATAGATACACACCATGTCTGTTAAAGACAGCAGAATCTGTTGTGTTTTCGCAACTCCATTTAGCTGACAGCTACGAATATTACATTTAATCGTCTAGCTGATTAGTTTTTTTCTTTTATTGATTAAACAGTTGTTTCATGCAGAAAATAGTCTTTTAAGAATAGATAATTCTTTAGCAGTTATGGAGAAAGTAGTAGAATAACTTCACTATGCAGGTTTTTTCTTCTCTTTTTTTTTCTCTTGTTCCTTATTAGAGGAACAGTTAAAATGTAAAATCTTTGAAAATCATGGAGATTATGTTGGTTACATTTATTATACAGTTACAAAGCTGTTGGATCAGACACTTAAAAGGAGAAAGAAAACTGTAAATAATATCACAAAAAATTACGTAAATTAAAATGATAAAAAATAGAGGTACTTGTCCTGTTATATAAAACCTTAAAGTATTCATTTAAGTTGAGAATTGTTTATTATTATGCATATTTAGATTGATTCCAAGACTAGTTTGTGCATCTCTTGTTGTATTTCTAGTCACTGTGGACTTGTCCACTTTCAGTTAATATCATTTTATATTTTAAATTTTTTTTAGCAACAACAGCAGCACCAACAGGCTGCTCAGCCATCACCATCACAACCAAAACTACGGAAACCAACTTCACTGCCAAGTGTACCGCCTCCATCTATCCCTCACCATCACCAAAGCCATTCACGGACTCTTGTTCCCCCGCCTACACCATCATATGTTGCCCCTGAATTTCCACCTGTTGCCTCACCTGATTTGCATCCCAGTGTCTCTACATCCCCAACCCTCTCCCAGCCTGCCAGCCCTCAACTCGAAGACTCTCCTCTGCCCCTGTCCAAGAGACGCAAAGCATTTCCACGTCGCTTTGCTTCTGCCTCAGGTCCTCCACCATCTCCTGTGTCTGATGATGTATCCCAGCTTCCATCACTAGTAAAACAAGCATCTCCCATCATGACCCAGTCATCACTACAGTCACCTGGAGATGTGGGCGTTGCCATGAAACAAGAACCACTTCCAGAAGAAGGAGCTGACGAGGATGTAGTGGCAGTGGAAGGTGAAGAACTAAGTCCGTCTATTGTATCAGTTGCCTCAGATGATGCCGATTGCTTCAGCAGCAGTCTTGGTGATGAGGACTCAAGTGGAGTCCCACTACTAAAAGAAGAAGTTGAGGAGGCAGGCTCCCCCAGTTCTCCCCAATCACAATCACAGAGTGTGCTTATGCGATCGTTAGCTGGAGCACCACCACCATCACATGTAGATACCTCTGAAGGTGAGTCTTAGCTACAGGATGTTTCAGCTATCATTTTTGTCTGTTCCTTTGATGTGACTATAATTCACCATTGGATTAAAAGTTAGACAGTTTTCTAAATCTATTCAGTTCCACTCAGGAGACTTGATAATTTTTTTTTACTGGATATTTTAGCTACAGCAAGCAATTTGATTATTGCTATGTTTATTGTTGCACAGATGTATATATCATCTACAACGATGGGATAAATGATGAGTAGTATGTCTGGAGTTTCTGAGTTCTCTAGGTCATAATTCAAAACAGTGTACATTGGAAGTCAAATCAATTGCATGCAAAGCACTAGTATGACCTCACTTAGAATATTGTTCTTTCTGTATGGCCCCATCTAAACAGGCTACTAGATGGCATGGTGCAAAGAAGAGCCACTTGATTCATAATAGTGTATGTAGCTTGAGAGAAGGAAATGTGTGAATTGGAAGAGTTGAGATAGGAAGATTTGGATCACTATAGAAGTTGCTCTCATTAAAAGCTTATTGAAAGTTCATGACAGACCTATTTCAGGATGATGGCAACATCATTCATATCTAGGGATGACCAAAAAAATAAGAGAAATTAGGCCAGATCCAATTATTTTCTGTACTGACTTTTTCCATATTAAGGATTGTAGTAGGAAAGATTTATCGAGTGAGAAAACTTAGGATCTGACAAGAGTAGGTCACCAGAAACGGCTCCAGTCATCCTGATCTGGGTCTTCTATGGTTTTCCTGGAATGCCAGGATGGTTCCACCCCCAGTCATATCCAAAATATCTCTTCCCATGCAGAAATGATTACATAAAGGTACCGAGCGTGGCGGTGTAACGGTTAGCGTTCTCGCCTCGCATTCGGGAGGACGGCGGTTCGAAACCCCGTCCGGGCGTCCAGATTTGGGTTTTCCATGGTTTCCCAAATCACTCCAGGCAAATGCCGGGATGCTTCCTTCAAAAGGCCATGGCCGAATTCCTTCCCATTCCTTGCCCCCATCCCTGCCCCCCATCCTTTCCCGTCTCTAAAGGACCTCGCTGTTGAGAGACGTAAAGCAGTTAAAAAAAAAAAAAAAAAAAAAAAAAAAACATAAAGGTGCAACACATCTTCTGCTACTGCCAAAAGTCAAAACTGCAAGAACTGGAACAATAACTTTTCGTTCATCAAGAGAATCATAATCACCTTTGAGGAATTAATTTCCAGAAAGGATGATGTGTTTAAGGAACTTAATTAAATAAGACGTTTGATTTGGACTTTTAAAAAGATAAAACAATAGTTGTATAATTTCATTCAAGTAAGTTTCTTGGTCCAAAGATATACAAGTAAACATTTGTTTTTTCCAGCTTGAAAAAGAAGTGGTTGTTCTTTGAGAGCTATTAGTTGTGACCCAAATTGCAGGAGATGAATCTTTATCTAGCAGTATGGATGTTTCTTGAACAAGACGCTTGATAACCCCAGTAAAGATCTCTTGTTTTGTTAAGTTGGACAAACCAGAAATTGAATTTTGCTATTGTAGCATACTTAGTATAACTGTTCTTTACTGTGATTGCTCATAAATCTGAAATTTTCAGTGGCACATGCGGCTAAAAGGGGTAAGTGAGGTTTGCGCTCTTTCTGTACTTGGGGAAAAATAATTTGGAACCACTGGTTTATAGAATTTATTTGCCATCATGCATATTCATTAACACTTTCGGGACCAGCAGCATAGGTAGATTCCTGGCCCAGAAAACCAGCCATTTATGGCATTCTTTAAAATGTCACTGACATGTTTGTATTTGACATATTTCAAAAAGAATTTCATATAATAAAGAACAATCTGCAAGGTTGGTTTTACATGTTTATTTTAATTTTTTTAGTTGGTAACAACAATGTTATCGACAAACACAAAAGGTATCATTTTTGTTTCACAGAAAAATTGCGTTTTCAGTTTTTAGTATAATTTTACAGGTATTTGGCTTCAGTGTGGAAGATTTTGAAGCATTCTGGCGTACAGACAGGTATATTACAGTCAGGACACCACCAAATCGTTTCCTTTCTACCTGCTTTACCACTAGATTTTTTTGTTTTCTCAGAACAAACTTTACAAACTCTTGTCCAACAACGTAACCAGTTTTCGAATCACACACAATAAACATCTTTATTCCATACTTATCGGGTTTATTTTTTATATAAACGCGAAATATTATTCTTCCACGAAAACCACACATGCCTTCATCAATTGTAAGGTTTTCTGATGGATCAAATGATTTTTTAAATTCTAATAACAAATGATCTAAGAACGGCCTGATTTTATGCATAGGATCATGCTGAGGTTGACTTTTCGGAATGTAGGTTGAGTTATCATTCAAATGCAGATTTGACAATATTGCCTTGAACCTATTTCTGCTCATTACAGAACCTGGAAAAGGAGTTGAGATGAAACTGTTAGTAGACCAGTAGTCTGTCAATTTCGGTTTTTTTACGAGACACATGTGGAAAAATATGCCAAAAAATAAATACATTTCGTGTAGTTTTATTCCCACCCACCAATTCCATAAACTGTGGGTCTTTGTTTTGGAAGCTGCTTTGAGCTTGTCACAAATGGACTTCGCATATCTGTTTGTTTCAACTTTTATGTGTTTCACCATCGACTGAGGGAAAAAGATAGAGAAAACATCGAGAGGAGTAGAATTTTCGTCAACTGCTGCTCTTACTCCACCTTTTCCTAGAAATTGTGGCACAGTAGGTTGATCATCAGCAAATCGCCAGCCTAATTCGTCATCAGTAAGTTTCTTCTGCGAAACTCGTTGTCTTTTTGTTGGACATTCAGACGAGGGCTGCATTATAGCGGAAGTCTTTGTTGCAGACGACGAACTTTGTTGAACAAACGCCGCCTGCACAGAAGCATGCTCGTCATCCGATTCTTCTACAAGACAGACGAGACAAATGCAAATAGACTCTTTTCTAACCGTGCTAACTGAAACAGCACCAGCCACATCAGTCGTAATAATGATACCAAAAAAAAATTATTCTAAAAAGCTCCTTACCTGCAAATGATCCCTCTTCATATTCATCACATTCAGAAATTTCCCCCTCTGATCCAGAATCATTCAGTTCTTCTTCTAGAGCTCTAAAATTTCTTGTTCACTCAAAAATCGTGACATATTTGCGAGGAACAAACAAGAACTTGCAAAACTCGTGACGACGCAAATACACAATGACGCAGCTGAAGCTGTCTGGCACCGCTTACTGTTTCTTTCGAAATAATTCCATAAGCACATCAGAGAGGGCCAGTCAAGGAGAATATAGACAGATGTTACACACAGCACTATTACATTAGCCGGCCGCTTCCGAGTGAGAAACAGGCATGTGACTCCCGAGAAACAGTCGCCCGAGCTATGCTCGGGTGCGGTCTTTTCAAAACAGTTTTGTTGCCCGAGCTATGCTCGGGCTCGGTCCCGAAAGTGTTGAAATTAGCCTAAGGCATTCTATGTACTAGCTAAATAACTTGGGGTGTAGTCAAAACTCAATAAAGCACTAATCCCAAGAACATTGGGATATCATCATAATTTTCAAACAAAAACCAAGCTATCTGACTATAAAGAACTGTTGCTGTTTGAATGTCTGCACATTGAAACCTTCTGCTGTAATATCTGTTAGTAAAGATTATCTGTAATAGTGTGAATTGAGATATAGGGCAAGAAGATCAGATTTATACACACTGACACCATGACTCAATTGATATTCCTGTGGTGATTTGCAGTGTGTAGACATCTCATCTCTTTGTCATATATCTAACCTCTAAACATTATTTTAGCAACAGTCAAATAGGAAGAAATGCTGTGAGGTGATATATTTGTAAGGAAAGGAAATATAAAATGTACCCACCACTTACTAAAGTTGAAGGAAGGAGGACAGCAGCAACAAACACACACACACACACACACACACACACACACACACACACACACACAAATTGAGTAGAAAGAAATGTCATGAAGCAAAATGTGTATGGAAAGGAGAGAGAGAAAATAAACCCACCATTCAGCAAAATTGAACAATTGAGGTCAGCAACAACAAAACAACACACCAAGTGTGGTAGTGTAACGGTTAGCGTTCTGGCCTCGCATTCGGGAGGACGGCGGTTTGAATCCCTGTCCGGGCATCCAGATTTGGGTTTTCCATGGTTTCCAAATCACTCCAGGCAAATGCCAGAATGCTTCCTTCAAAAGGCCATGGCCGAATTCCTTCCCATTCCTTGCCCCCCCCCCCCTTTATCCTTTCCTGTCTCTAAAGACCTCGCTGTTAAGAGACATTAAGCAGTTCAAAAAACAACAAAACCCTTCAAAAATACAAAAAAAAACAATTTTTAGCTCCATTAAGGTTTGTAGGGAAACACTGTAAAGTGTGTTTGTGTTTATTTCTTGTTCGAGGCCCACGTACTGTCATCTGTGGCGAGTGGTGGGCTTACTTTCCCCAACCTTCCTATTTTCATTGTCACTGTTATCATGAGATTGAGTAATAATTTCAAATGTTTCTCATAGCAATCTTCATGGGGTAACATTACACTGTAAATTGATGTAAAAAATCTGAAGGTCCTTTTGCAAACAATTTGTTTAACAAAAAAAAACTTGTCGTTCCTTGAATTGTTATGTGCTATACAACAAAGCAGTGAAGTGGGCCCTACATCTGTCCAACCATTTCCCCATTGATGCAGTCGACAATGTGTAGGGAACAGTAACAGGATTATAACTTCTACTGTGCAGAACACAATTCTGTAAATCCACTGCTCAGCAGTCTCAGCGAATATAACACTGGTGTTGATGGAGCGATGAAAAGAACCAATAACCTGCCAACAAGACAACCAATCAAAAAAGATTGAAAGAGGAAATATCATGGGACAACAACCCCCAAAATGATTAGCTATAAAGCCGAGTTTGGTGAAAGATGTGGTAAAATTGTTTAATAAGATGACAGTGAAATAAAACGTTGCCAACTGCTCATTTTAGATTGCATACCTGAAGGCAAACTGAAGCAAATTCGATTATGTTGATGATGAGGGAGGACAGAGAGACACAGTTACTACCTTGCTTTCTTCTGTTGGCAGGTGCTGTAATCTCAAAAATAGGTAAACACCAGTAGATATTTTTAGACCTCCATTAAAAATTAAAAACGTGGTTGGTAGTGTAAAGGATGACGTTGGATTCTGTACCCTGGAAATTCATTATATACTTTGTGAATGTGGGTGGGTTTATATTGTTCAGAGAGAGAGAGGGGTATTGTTCAGCATTCTGTGGAACAATACACATCAGAAGTAATAGCACACAGTATGCCAGAAGGGCAATGTGAGGAAACTAATTTTATCCAGATCCAATTATCTTTGTGTCAGGATAATCTTGAAAGCCATTGAGATGAAAACAGCAGACCTGGCTGACAGCTACCGACTCTTCATAGTGTGGGCAGCATGGCGTTAAGGTTAAATAATTTGAATGATTTTGCCAGCCACTTTCAACAATCAACAACTCAGTGAATAATTGAACCCCTTTTTAGCTTGATTAATTCAGTTAATTGATAAGGAGTGCATAGAATAGGATCCTTGAAATATTATAACATATGTATGCAGCTTGGAGACATTTTATACAGTGGTGTGAAAACCCTTGGTATCACATTTAATTGGCCAGTTCCAAGATTCTTTTAATGTCCTATATTTATTTTGTAGGTAAGGAATGTGTCTAGAAAGCTTTATTGTAGAGGGCTCAAGACATTATATTGATTTTTAGAAGGGTTTGGTCTTATTTTACAAATTTGTTTTCCAAAATTAATTCCATAAAATGCTTCAATTGTTTCTTAATATAGTCCTTGATACATTTCATGTGTATCATTTTTATCAACTTGCCTTAAATTTAGTTTATCTACCACAGTGCCTGTTACTGACTGTCATTTATAGCTTCCTTCTATTTTAATTTGATTTAATTTTATAAATTACTCCAGATTTGATTTAATTGTGATAAAAGATTAATAAAATAGAATAGACATGTTTTTTGGTCAGATAAAAAATAAAGTCCTATATTTACACTAAAAATATATGATAGGTTTATGATTACCTGAAAATCTAGTAATCATTAAGATGCTCGTGGTAGCATGAGAAATCAAATGATATGTTTACCAGTGAGGTCCTAGCAGAAGTTGAAGCCATGTGGAAGCCTGATGTCAAGGAAATGTCAGTAGGCTAGGACCCATTTACAGAGTTATGAAGGAATAGTAGTTTTCGGTTATATTATTTCACAATCTGGTGTATGTTATAAATGTAGACCTCCAAACACCTAATTCTAGGTTTAAGATGATAACCGTTATTGTGAAGTAGCAGTTTCTTCTACGATATACCCTTTGTGATTATAGTAGTCATTTTAGAAACAGTTGAGCTCTGAGTTGCTGTGCAAACTTTGCCAGAGTGTTGGTTTCATTGTTGAAAAACTGCTAAGACTTCTGATCTCAGCTGCAAGTTATCTGTGGTCATACTTTGAGGAGATGTATTTTTTATTTACCATTGTCTGTTAAATACTCTTCTTGTGGATTCCAAGGATTTTCCACGTTGTATTAATTTCTTTTATAAACTGATCAGAAAGTCGCATTTAAACTTGTGAGCATTATCGCTCGGCAACTAAGGTTTGTTCTTTTACTTGAATGGTTGGATTTTCCCACCATCAGTAGAGTGTGCAGTGAGCACCAGTCTGCTGTTGCAGATATCAGTTCACGGATGCAGAGGAGCGAGTACTATAGCCTGCAGCCGCAGCCTTGTCTCCTGTGCAGCAGGGTGTTCAGTAACAAGTTCAACCTGAAGCAACACATTGAGAATGTGCATCTGCCTGGGGAGTGCGTCGCCTGTCCTTCGTGCCCCAAGTCATTCAAGAACCCCCGCTACCTTCGCAAGCATATGGTCCGCTACCACGGTGCCTCGCACAGACGGATCCATACAAACGATGGCCGCATTATTCGTGTGACTTAGGAGAGTTTCTTTCTGTCTCTTTTGCGTGTTGTAATTTTTCAATGATAATATCTAGGTTTTGATGTGTCAGTTAAATGCACTGCACATTGGTGATGAAACTTTTATATGACTGTTTTTGCTGTAATACCAAACACTCCTCATAAAATTTTTATAGACATTGTTAACTGACTGCACTTAACTAGAAATATATCAGGTTTCAAATTGTTTTGTTAGAGAATCTTAGGGGACTAAACATAAATTTTATGGTTCAGCCATCTACCTTGCCATAGTATATGCACTTATCATTGTAGAAATCAATATGTTCGTCTCATTTATTGGTTGGAAATGAGGAAAACAAAGAATAATGTCATGATTCTGATGCAATTTTAATAAAATATTTAAAGTTATTTCACTGATAACTATTATTGGCTGGATGCACTATGGAACAAATGTGACACATAACACTGAGTCTCGGTGACTCTGCAACGTTGCCCACTATCCTGCAACATTACACTCAATATTTTGCACAACATCTACATGTTGCGGGACAAGTTGTGTGTTATTGTTTTGTGCATCAGTTCCTTGTCATTTGGTTGCCGAGTTTATTCCTGTGTACATTGTGCAGCTCAACATGTCAGTGCTGTGGACAAATGAAGTGGATCTTCAGTTGAGCTATACCAGAGTTAATGGATTGTTGAGGAAAAAATAGAGGCTAAAGCACATACTCCACACTCACAATATGTTCATGAAAAGAAGAGGTTAATGGATGAAACAGTGTGAAGCCCAGTGGATGGTTTGCACATGAGGCAATGAAATTTTTGATGAAGGCTGTGACAAATTTGGGTGGCATGAACACATTGGATACACAAGTAGTAAAACAGTTGTTATATAGTAGAGTGGATCATTTGTTTCCTATACCATTTTTACATTTAAAAAATTATTTTGCCCAGAGGCACTTAATTTTTCACTCACGAAATATTTAGCAAAATTGTTTCCTATTGTCATAGCAAACTGATAGTAGTGTCTTATTTTAGCACCTAAATTCAACATATTTCTTTTTGTAGTAATTCTGCATCCACCACCTTCTCTGTCCTTTGTTTTGCTAAACTACTTGAAATAAGTGTGCACACTACACTAATCAACACAACTTCCTTTCTACAAGAATTGACTAATGTGTCATGCAAAATGTTCCGTGACATTGTCTTTATGAGTTGTTGAGCGACATGGCATGAGACATTCACTCCATTTGTCCCCTAGCGTATCCAAGGCTTTATCAAAAGCATGACCCGTGTTGTTATACCTGATTCAGGTTGTCACTTTTAAAGGTACATGTTTGTTAACATTAATGTATTATAGTGACATCACATTTTTAAACACACATTAAGAAATTAATCTCCTGCCAAAGTAAATGACAAATTGTTGAGAGTAAAAATGCCGCATTATGCCCATGTTTAATCTACAAGTGTTGTAGTTAGGATAGGTCTTCTGTTGTGAAATTCAAAATCTTCAATTTTTCCAGAGACCTTCCATTCCTTTCCACTTCTTACTTTTTTTTCAGTTGACACAGTTGTGAGGATTTTGTAGTTTGATGTTGAAATATCAGTGTGGCAATTCAGTTTTTGGTTAATTTAAATCATTCTACTTAAATACTGAAATGATAATAGACCAAGAACAAATTTTCTTCATAAATATCATTGGCTTAGAAGCAATTCTGCATTAATCTCACATGTTAATGCACTAGTTCTGTCCAAAGCATTCAAAAACTTTTTATATTGCAAGATTACCCTTTATTGAAGCTGCCTGCATCCTGTACCACATTGCAGCTGCGTGTTGTATGTAACATCTGCTGGGAGTGTTTGTTTTCTATCTGCTTTTCTATTTATATTTTCAGTATGAGCAGGAGTTTGTTTCATCTAGCAATTTTCTATCAACCATAAATTATGGGCAACAGATTTATGTGAACCACAGAAATTTTTTTTCACACTAAGTTAAATAAAAATATAAATCTGAAAGCTTTATTTGATGTTAATTTCTTCCATTAGCTTAGTGTTAGTTAGTAACAAACATTATTGATGGCAAATGAGATTTTTTTTAAAAAAAATCTCTCCTTTCTGGACTTTTGTTCAGTTACATAAAATTATCTTTTAGCGAAGAAATTTGTTTGTAAATCAGCAACATGATTTTAAGAAAGGTTAGACAGATGAAATGGAAAAGGGAGGCCAACTTAAAAGTGCAGCTGTGGATCTTTTCAAGCAATTTTGGAGAAAAACAATAGAAAACTGTTGATGATAATCAGAATATATCTGGCAGAGTAGAGGAATTCCTAAGAGATGGGAAACAGACAGGACAGGAAGTGGAAGTGAAAAGAGGAGGCTCAAAATAACCTAGGTGGAAAATTTGCTTCACCAATAAGTAATTGACTAATCAAATATTATTTTTTATCAAATGAGCATTATTAAATACTAAAAGTTATTCCTTTTAACTGTACATTATGTAATATATTTCAAAATAAATAAGAATTAATGTTATTTCAAAATATTTGTGTAGAAAGTCATTTAGAGAAGTCCCAAAGTAACGATCCTTAGAAACAAACACCAAGAATTTCTGTAAACAACATTGAACAGTTTTCATGGAAAAGAAAGGGAAAAACACACCCAACACTCACCAAAGTTGAAGGTAGGATGATAGCATCAACACAAAACAATACACAAATAAAATACAATATTTCGGGTGAAAAACCCTTTTCCAAGTTAACAGAGGTAGGTGGCTGGACTTGCGCAAGACTTGCGTTCGACGCAGCCACTCACAGAACGCAATAGACTGTTGGAGGTGGTGGGGGGAGCAATGATAATATAACCGCGAATATAAGAAAGATTAAAATGGTTGAAAAAATAATAGTTATAAATAAATAAATAAAAATATGATTGAAAATTTTTGAAAAATCTATTGTACTGCCCAGTGGAGGGGGGGGGTGTGTAAATGGAAATTAAGGCATGGGGGATGTCTAGTCTGTAGGATGTGTTGATATGCCAATTCCCACCTGTGGAGTTCAGATTGAGAGGTAGTGTCTGGAAGTACTGTAATGGCTCTGACAGTTAATCGCAAGTCTTGCGCAAGCCCAGCCACCTACCTCTGTTAACTTGAAAAAGGGGTTTTCACCCGAAATATTGTATTTTATTTGTTTGTGTGTTGTTTTGTGTTGCTGCTGCCCTACTCCCTTCAACTTTGGTGAGTGTTGGGTGTTTTTTCCCTTTCTTTTCCATGTAAATATTGCCTCGCGGCATTTCTTTCATTTCATTGTTACTTATATTGAACAGTTTTCATTATTTATTAGAGGTTATCTAATAGCTAAATCCTGTAAATTTTATACAAAAGTATTTTATTTCATACATAAATATGCAAAAATACTTTGTACAGCAACTTGCATCACTTCAGTGTAGGCAGCTGTATTATAACTGGTTGTCATAAGTGTTTTTCACAAATCAATTAATACTAAGTGATAAGTACCTTTCAGTTCGTTATCAACAATTCATCCCGGAAATGCATTTTTCAATTTCGAATATTGAAAGAATATTTTTTAGAGAACAATATTTAAAAAATAACCTCAAAAATATTACGATAATAGTGTCAGTCTGTATATAAAATGTGTGAATGGAGACTTTACAGCCGTACTGATTCAATGTAAGGTTCACAGATGTTTAGCCAGATAGAATCATAAAAACACAATGTTTCGACAACTGGCTCAGCTGTCTTCATCAGGTGTAGAAAGTAACTGACTTCTACTAAGCCAGTTCTAGCTTACAGCACCTGATGAAGAGAGCAGAGCCAGCTGTTGAAACATTGTGTTTTAATGACGCTGTCTGGCTGAACACCTGTGAAACTTACATTGGATATAAAATGGCTGTAGTCAAAGAAAAAGTGCACAATTATTTGAAAATGACATTTCGTGGATGATCATTTTGGTAACATTTCCGGACATGATGATGTTCCCAGAATGAGGCAGAGAAAAACAAAAAATGCCCCACAAAAGCAACTTAAAAAGGGTAGCTCAGCTTATCTGCGCCATAGAGAAAAAGCCAATGCCAGAAAAAGAAAATTTTTAGATAAAATGTCTGCTGAGCAGAGAGAGAGAAAAAGGGCTAAGGACAGAGCTTACTATCAGAAGAAAAAAAGCGGAAAAAGTGAAAAACATTATTGAGATGACATAGTGGGAGAAACAAAAGCAGAGAAAAAGTTGGAATAAAGCAATAAAAAAAGGGAAAAGAAAAAGAAACCACAAAAGAGCGATGAAAAAAAGACACATGTTATTCTGTGAACATCTGATCATTTCCGAGAATGTTATTAAAATTGTAAAAAAAACTTGTACAATTTTAAATGCCTTAATAAAGACGATAATTGCATTAGGTACACAGAATTAAACTTTTCTAAAGTTAATTGTGTAAGTTGCTGATATTTTTATATTTGGAAAATTTTATACATAAAAATACTCATTTGTGGAGGTATTTTGTTTTAAAACATTTTTGTATGCAGTATTTTACATTTTTACACGCTTTATATTAGCTTGACTTGTATGTATGTATGTATGTATGTATGTATGTATGAATGTAACGGAATTTTACAACTCCATTTTGATCCACTTCCCGATGTCCGAGCTGTTTGAAATTTGGCACACATATTAAGAACCGGTGACAATACAATAATTTCATAGCTATATCCTGCTATGCTCATTACTTTGACAGTAACAACAGAAAAATGGTTGAATGTCGTGGAATTTTGCAATATAATTTTAACCCAATTTCAGATGTCCGAGTTGTTTGAAATTTTGCTCATGTATTGATAACTGATTACAATACAATAATTTCATAGCTATGTCTTGATATTCTGATTACGTTGACAGTAAAAACATAAAAAATTTGCACACGTTTTAAGAACCGTTGACAATACAGTAGTCTCCTAGCAACGTCCTGCTATTCTCATTACTCTGACGGTAACAATAGAAAAATGGTTGCCATGTAATGGAATCTTTCATTTTAGTGTTTACCCGCTTCCTGACGTCCGAATCGTTTTAAATTTTGCACACTTATTAAGAACCGATAAAAATTCAATAATTTCACTCTCACCACGTTGTCAGTGTATCCTATACTTGATGGGATTACTTAGTTAGGCAAATGCAGCCGCAACATTAGTGCACAGGTGCGATTCGAGAAATCTTCGTCATTTGGCGGCCACACCCTTCGGAGATTTCCCACCCAATATAGCCATCATCATCATCATCATCGTTCTCCAGTTTCCCGGGTGTGATTTACGAGCCTTGGTTGCTATAGACGATCGTCTTCTGCTGTCTCCTATCCAGAAAGGTTTCTCTGTCTGAAGTCGCTTAACGTGATGTTGAATAGTAAGTATTCGAAATATTACTTCGTACTATTATAGAAAAGTAGCCTTCCTCGTTTACCGTGCTATTGGCCAACTGTAAGAAACATACTTTTTAAACTATCTGAACTAAAAAGTTAAAAATAAAATTGTAGTTTAAAAAACTAAAATCACGCTTTCGTAGTAATGTGAACTAAAAGGTTAAAAATAATATTTAAATATAAACATTTTGTTTAACAGTGATAGGACGTCCCACAATTCAGGATAAATTGATTTTTTTGAATAAGCTTAAAGTATAAAGTCACCGATTACAAAATTAACTTTAATGTTAAAAAAGCGTGGGGTGCGCTCTACATAACTTTTGACAATGACTCTGTCTTCACAAACAGCCAACGACAAAAAATATAAGACAACTGAAATAGCACCCCATGCTTTTTTACATTAAAGTTAATTTTGTAATCAGTGACTTTATTCTTTAAGCTTATTCAAAAAAATTAATTTGTCCTGAATTGTGGGACGTCCTATCACTGTTAAACAAAATGTTTATATTTAAATATTATTTTTAACCTTTTAGTTCACATTACTACGAAAGCGTGATTTTAGTTTTTTAAACTACAATTTTATTTTTATTATTATTTTAATTAACTATATACCTACACTATGGGTTAAAGTATATATATATACTTTTATTTGGATGTTTCTTTGAATTTACAAAAACATTCCTGAAAAGACTGCTTTGGGATAGCTCTCTTTAAAACCATATTATAAAAAAAGTAATTGGTTTTATGCTTTCCATATTTAACCATTGATTATAAGCAAGTTTAGTAATGAATTAAGCTTATTTTCATAATCATAGCGTCGAAGTATTTTCATCATAAAACTAAACTTGAAATTTGCCATCTTGGTGTTTTTGAACCACAGAACAGAAAACAGTACCATTGCTGGTATTTATTTTTATAAGTGATTCTCTTTTAGGTTTCTGATCAAAACTTTTTTCCCCCAGATGACTTAATGTTGTTTGACAAGATTAAAATGAGAGAGAGTTGTTAATACTTGCAGACATTGTACAGTTTGGTAGGTCAACATGGAAAGAAGAGAAGTAGCATAAAGAGCCAACTTACTAAAAATGTGACTATATGGAAGAATTTAAATTGCTTGTTAAGGGCACTAACATATAAAATCCTGGCATATTATTTGATGATAAACTCATTTGGATAAACTACATAAGGGATATGATGGCAGAGTCCTCTTGAAGAGGATTACGAGAAAATGTATAAGGAAATATAGAAAAGTGGAATATGAAAGGATGGTCAGCCTCTAGCAT
Source organism: Vandiemenella viatica (assembly GCA_031002005.1). Taxonomy (NCBI): domain Eukaryota; kingdom Metazoa; phylum Arthropoda; class Insecta; order Orthoptera; family Morabidae; genus Vandiemenella; species Vandiemenella viatica. The sequence goes on along the minus strand of JARYHS010009878.1, from coordinate 694 downwards.
GTATACTTGTATGGTAGGGTGAAATGGAAATAAGATAGGGTAGGGAATAAATAACCCATCACTTACTTATTAACCAGATCCTTCACCAGAGGCGTGATTTTCTTTGGTTCTTTCCTGAAATGTGTGTCGTTCTTCGCAAAATCCTACCCACTGCTCCCTGCACTTGCTTTAGCAGACCTAATCTGAACAACATCTTGATCCACAAGTATTACCCTCTCACTCTAGTACACTTCCAAAGGGATCTTTCAATAGACCCCTCTGCAAAATATGCAGCATGCATCCAGCCACCGCTACCTGCTCTAATCACATCACAGGAGAATCCTTTCCTATTATTGGACATGTCACCTGCGCTACTACTCACGTATTTCCAACTTTGATAGAATTTAAAGTTGAAATTTGTAGATGGCAAATGTAGGTGGGTGCAGGAAAGGGGGAAGAAGGGTGTGTATGGAAATTGCCACCAGAGTGTGGCTCCATTGCAATTAAAAGTAAATAAAAAAGACTTACCTGTCTTCGCTATGCTCACCACTCAACAACTATCCTACAGGATGAATGGCCACAGGCATAAAGTTCATACTTCTAACACAGACCATCTGGTGGTAATTCATTCCAGCTCACATGATTCCAACAATCTCAACACCTGTTTCACGGTTAGAGCTGTCAGAGTTTTTCCAACCACCACCACTTCAGAACT
>JARYHS010009877.1:0-16013 GCA_031002005.1 Vandiemenella viatica | reverse complement strand
GGTTTAAACTGTCATTATATCAAACTGTAGTTTCATGCTAAGTTCATTGCAAGAATACTTAGGATACCTTAATGGCCAAAACACTCATCAAATGTCCAAAATAACAAATCAGAGTAACAATGTCACCATTTAAGGGAGTATACTCCCCTATTTCCATATACTAGAAAGCTGCATGATAATTTTCAAAAATATGATGAATATGTTCCTAGAGTTTGTGGACTTTAAGGATATAGAGAGATTTTTAATATTTTGACTTTTGCTGACAATATATTGGGAGAAGTACCGTCATCACTTATAAGCTAACTCAGTGTTCAAAGTGCGTAGTTAAACTGTGGAGAGAGATATTAGTTTCAGTATCTTACTCATTCAGATTTATTGAAATGTCCATTGTACGGTAAATTGTAGGTAGATACTGGTAGGTGGGTAAGAGCTCTTTGTTTGACCTGGTTTGACACAGGAGTGGGTGGTATAGTAGTCTGCATTGTGGTTGCAGGAGGTGGCGGAGGGAAGCCAGTAGCTGCCCCGCACGTGCCACAAGGAGGCACATGCCCACACTGTGGTCAGACATACTCGAACCAGTCCTCCCTCAAGTACCATGTCAGACTGGTACACACCGACATGACCAATCGTCACTGCTGTCACCTCTGCCCACGGTCCTTCGCCCTGCGTGACGTCTTCAAGGAGCACATGTGGTCCAAGCACAAGCAGAAGTGCTAGCAGGCCAGCAAGTAAGGCTTTTTTACATCTCCTCAGTTCGCTAATTTTCAATAGTTTTCGGTTTGGGTGGTGTCAAAAAAATATAGTTACTTTGGTTAGTGTAGTACTGAGATCACCCAGATGAGAGTACTGACGTACCAGTTTGATGAAAATCTTAGTTCCAAATTTAAAAAATAAAACAGATGGGCATATTTCGAGGGGTGATGGCAGTGTGATGGTGTGTTGGTTGAGTGAAATGTGTAGTTTCTCTGCTAGTTCTTCATGTTCTCTTCTATTTTTTTTTTTTTTTTTTTTTTTTTTTTTTTTAAATACTGCACCGTTCTTCAAAGTCATGACTGGTGGACATGATTTGGCATGCTAGGCCGTCTATATTTCTCTCTTCGTGTTCCATTGATAAATAAATAGTATTGCATATTCTATAAAAACATAGTGGAGGGCTATCAGATTTACAGCATACCAACCAACTTTGACCATCTAAATCAGGGCTGACCAACTCGGGGGCCACTTTCTGCTCACCGTAGGTCAGCATGCGGCCTGCAGAGCTGGATCTTCATATATGTCAACTTTAACTTTCAATGTTAATATCAAACACAACAACACTCAGTTAGCTGATTCAGTAGGATGAAAAGTATTAAGTTCTAACACAAAGCACGAATCACTGACTTTCATTTGGAGAACCTTTATCGAGTAGCCACAACTTCTTTCGACATCAACATTGCTGCACTTAGTTCTGCCAAACAAAGTAAAATGCAGCCTTGAGATGATTTTTTTTATATTTAATTAAATATGTATATTTCATTTTAAATGATTTTTCCTTCATAAAAATATTAAGGTATTTTTTTCCAAGAAAGAAGTACATGCGGCCTGTTAGAAAATTCTATTTCTAAAGTTTGGCCCACCTGCTGAAAAGGTTTGCCACCTATGATCTAAATTATCTCATCTCAAATGAAGGTGAAATTGCATGAGTAAGGGGGTCCCCCCCCCCCGCCCCCTCTTCCAAGGAATTTCAATTTCTTGGACTTTTGAACCATGATTTCATTCAACGTCAGTTTTTGAAACTAATATTAACTACCAATAAAACCTTTTTTTTCTCCTGTTTTTAGATGTCCCTATTGCACTGAAATATTGTTCCCATTGTCATCTTTTTCAAATTAAAAAATTAATAGAAAATAAAAAAGCTTGTTCCTTATTTTACTGTGCTATTCCTGCGATGAATATGGTGTCTTTTATTATTATTATTTAAAAAAATACATATATGGATTGATAGCATGTGGTTATTTGAAAGAAGTTGGATTTCACTAAAAGTTGCATTGTTTTCTCAGCTGTTTCTGTGGTGAAAGAATATAATCCATGCTGTAACACCAAGAAAGCTTACAGAATGTGAACTGAATCAAACTAATATTCCCAAAATCAACATCAAAACAATTGGATATACAAGTAAAGTTATCAGGAAATACCACTATCAAATTTCTAATAAAGGTCTAATAAAATAGACCTTATAGTTAACTTTTTGACTAAACTTTAACACCATTTTAAAAAAAATAATCTTTTTTGCATTATGAGAGGGTACCCAAAAAATAACCGCAGTAGCATTGCCGTGGGCGGAGATTGTGTAGTACGCATCTCTGTCACTAGGTGTTTATAGCACAACTCATTGTTAGTTCAGTGCCACCTGTGTTGTTGACTTGGCTTGTTCTGTTAATCTGCAGTAATTGTTTTTGCTAGCACTGTTTTGTTATTGTTTCATTTTTGATGATGGCATGTTTAAGTGAACAATATGCAGCTGTGAAATTTTGTTTTCTACTCAGTAAAAATGCTGCTAAAACTGTTTTAATGTTGAAAACAGCTTACAAAGATGACACTATGGGAAAAACTCGAGTGTACGAGTGGTTCGCTCAGTTTAAACATGGTGACGGATAATAGATCAACTGTCAGAGATTAGTGGGTTATCTTGGAGCTCGGTTCAGCAAATTTTAACCAAAGATTTGAGAATGAAAAGGGTTGCTGCCAAGTTTGTTCTTTGGTATCTGACTGACAATTAAAAAAAAAAAAAAAACGTTGAGTTGAAACATGTCACGCTTTGAAACAACAGTTTGAAATTTTATCCAGATTTTCTGTCAAAGTGCATTACTGGTGATGAGTCATGGTGTTGTGGATACGACTCAGAAACAAAGCAACAGTCAAGCCAATTGAAGATGTCAAAAAAATGTCATGAAGTCAAATCAAAAATTAAAACAATGCTCATTTGCTTTTTTGATGCCAAGGGCTTAGTTCATTTAGAGTTTGTACCCCCACATCAGACCATCAATCAAACCTTTTATTTGGAAGTTTTAAGAAGATTATGCAACAGTGTTTGTCAAAAAAGACCCGATTTGTGGCAAACAGAAGACTGTTCTTCCACAACGACAATGCACCTGCACACACAGCTCTGTCTGTTTGGCAGTTTGTGGCTAAAACTGGCATGTTTCCAATGCCCCTCAAACCTCACTCATCTGATCTGGACCCGTGTGACTTTTTCTTATTTCCTTGCATGAAAGGATACCAATTTGATGACATTGAAGATATCAAAAAAGGGGGGGGGGAGAAATGAGGAGAAGCTGTCAACCATTTTTGAAGATGACTACAGAAAATGTTTCGAATAGTGGAAGCAGCGGTGGGACAAATGTATTAGCTATAATGGAGAGTATTATGAAGGGGATAAGGTTGTTTTGTAAAAAATTTGAAAATATATAGCTTTTAAAAATAATTCCGTTTTTTTTTTTTTTTTTTTTTTTGGGTACCCCTCGTATGTTGTCAGAGTATATTGTAAATAGGCAAAGGAAAAATTATAATTCAATAAAGACTGAATTGTTCACGAAAATTGCAACACCCAGGTGGAATGTTTTGAATCACTCCAAAATTGGAGGATGTGTAGAACAGTGGAATCATAATAAGTGATTAAGATTGTAGAGAGATGGCATGCCTAGAGGCCCAGCACCACCCTCTTTTGTGTGATCAGTCAGTGTAGAATCTTCAAACAAACTGGAATTGTGCAATAATGGTCCTGTTTCACGGGGACACCATGGCGATGTTGCCAGCTACATACCAAAACAATTCATATTGAAATATTTGGCAGCTAATTCACTTGGTGATACAGTCAATTTGGGGGCGTAGCCATGACCAACGGCTTGCTGTGCTGTAAGTGGATATTCTGGCGTGCAGGCAACATTGCCAATAAAATATACACATGTAAGCAGCACCTCACTCACTCAGTGCCCAACCAGCTGCCACCTTTGATGCCCACTGAATTTTAGCACTATATTATATGTAAAAAGTGTGATTTGTGTTGTAAAAAATGAGCCTGACATTGAGAATAGTCAAGAATACACCCAAAACTTTTGGTAACAGCAACCAGAACCGCATCTTGAAGTTATCACCCTGGATATTCCACTCATTGTGGAGGCCCTGAAATCCCACTTATGACGGACTACAATGTAGAGTCTCCAAAGCACGCATCGCCATCAAATATGACAAATATTTCTAATGAATCCACTATTTTATACATATATGATTATTAAAAATTATCTACATACTGTTATGAAGTAATAAAAGTAACGCCTGAGTGTTAGTAACGCGCAAGTGTTAATATGGTGCAATGGGTGGCAAGGAAAGCCAACAGTGAACGTGTGTGAGGGTAAGGTTGCATCAGAGAGAGGGCTGCGCGGCATGTGGGTGACGAAATACGGCGTAAGCTTCTGGAAGGACGCGCAGGGCAGCGGAGTGCGTCACGCGCGGCTATAAAAAGAGCCCGCCTCAGCGGGAGGGGGACTACTTCTCCGAGGTCTTCGGTCTTCGAGAGTCAGCCAGTGAGCCAGCAAGCAAACAGCGCAGCGGAGAGACAACGTGTATTCAGCTACTGTAGTCGCCGTTGTTACTGTTAGGGTCTTAAAGTCTATGGTTCTTTGTAGATAACGGACCAGCAGATAGACGGACCTGAGCTCGTTACTCCACAGGGGAATTATGTACACTTCAGATTTCTCATACTGTTAGCCTTGTGGTACCAGTATAGCCTGGCAACCGGAGAATTTCCAGAGGAACCGGCGGTTATGTTATTTCCAGAATCTGATGATTCTGATGAGGACTAGGATATCCCTACTGCTGTTTTGAATATTTTCATAGGGAGATTGTCGGCTTCGTGAGTCACAAGTGTGTTCCTCATAACCTCTTGTGTTCTTCAATTTATTTCTCCTGAACTCTTCCTATCCCGAGTTCCCGAATTGTAAAAATCGATACCCACTTGTTTCAGTTTTGGAGTCTTTTCAGCTCTCTGTTGCACAACAGGACGCAACAATACAGATTTCTTATTTTATGTTATTAAGCTGCTTACCTTAATGTCACAAATAGTTTTTCTTCTGGTCTTATGGATTTTCTTAATATTGTTTCTTGTTTGGTTAAATCATTTATATATAAGCTCAATAATTCATCAAAAGATGCTACTGGTATACTCACTTAGTTGAATAATTTTGTAGGATATTTTTTTACATCTTATAGTTTGGAGAAAACACCACTTCACCTTTGATCTGATATAAAAGGATGAATCCATAATTTGTGTTTTCTTGTAATCTTTCTGTTACGTACATAATAAATATGAACTATCTGTTCCATATCCATTCCTGAAGACGCCAATGACTGACTTACTAGGCATTTGACATTCGTGGCTTGGCTACTCTGTGGCTATTCTGTTTGGCGACCTTCGGTTGCCAGACGTAGGCAAAACTACTCTGCTGGCCCAAAAATTTGGGCAGATCGGCCTAGGTTTTAGATTGGATTGGTGGCCTTTTACAGCCACCAATCCAAGTACTTTTTTTTTTTACTTGTGACACTGCTTATATGGCTGGCCCTTTTACAGCCAGCCAGCTAACTTGTTTTTTAAACTGGTTGACCCTTTTACAGCCAACCAGTTAATGTATGTGGTTTTATATTTTATTGCATTGTCTCAGTTTTATATCTGATGTTGCCGTCTGTGTGGCCGATCTCTTTACAGTCGGCCATGCAGACGGCAATTTTGTCACGTTGTCACTCCTGGTTGTTGCTAGGGCGCTAATGACCCCGTCGTCGACGCGCCCTAAAATCCTAATAACAACAACAACAAGTATTTTATTGTGCCGTCTCTGTGGCCGAACCCTTTACAGTCGGCCACACAGACGGCAATTTTGTCACGTTGTCACTCCTGGTTGTTGCTAGGGCGCTAATGACCCCGTCGTCGACGCGCCCTAAAATCCTAATAACAACAACAACAACAGGGAAGCATAGCTCTAGTTTTAAAGCTAGGAAGGGCGGTTTTTATCCAGGGGTTATATGACGATAGGATAAAGACGATTGTCAGGGCCAGGGGAGAAACTATTACACTTTCTGAAGCTGTAGAGATCGCAGCTACTGAGGGAAGTGCGATAGCCTCAGCGAAGGAAAAAACCGGTTTCGCGGTATTCCTTCAGGAATCCAAAGGTAGAGGGAAAAACCCCCCCATTTTGTTTCAATTGCAAAAAGTCTGGGCATACAGCCAAGGATTGTCGGGCGCAAAGGCGTGTAAGAATAATTAATAAAGAGGATGAGCTGGACAAAAAGGCGATAAATGCAGTGCTTGCCAAGTTAGACAAGATGGAGAAAGAAAACGCCGTCAGAATAATGGAAACGCGGCGGGAAACGAGAAGTAGCGCTAGGCAAGTGGCCCAAACAGCACCCTTTAAGAAAAAGGTACCGTATGCAAGTGAAATTACGTGCTATAAGTGCAACAGAAAAGGGCATTATGCGCGGGATTGCCGAGAAAATGCATGGTCGGGAAAGGAAAAAGATCGAAAATCGGTAAACTGTTAGGTGGCGTAATGGAGCGGTCACATTGCGCCATATCGCACAAAGTGTATAAGGTAGACTGCACAGATAAAAATGAATATGTGACTATGCAATGTGAAAAAGCAAGGCGTAATCCGATGAGATTCCTGACTGACAGTGGGGCACAGATAAGCTTGGTAAAAGAGATTGTATAAACTGGGCAGTAAAAAGTAATGATAGAGAAAAAATTAGAATTAAGGGGATAAGTAATAGTATAGTACAAACTGAAGCTTCGGTATTCCTGGAATTGAAAGCCGCGGAGGGTTTGATATTGAAACAGAAGTTTCATATAATTGGGGCAAACATAGATTTGCCTTTCGAGGGTTTGTTAGGAAGAGATTTTCTAACGAAAAATAAGGCTGTAATAGATTACGGAAAAAGAGTTATGAATATTCGCGGGAGGCGAATTAGATTGTATACCGCGCAAGAAGGGCCGTGTATGATGCAACGTGGGACGCGTTGTGTTAAGAAAGTAGGTGTTGCAGGGATTGCGACATCGGATGAAAGTCGCCCGCCTCACTAACGGAACTGTGAGGCGTGGCGTTAGGCAAGGTGTTGCAGGGATTGCGACATCGGATGAAAGTCGCTCGTTCACTAACGGACTTGTGAAGCGAAGCGGTAAGAAGGGTGTCGTAGGAATTGCGACATCAGGTGAAGTATGCCCGCTTGCTAACGGACCTGCGAGACGGGATGGAAAGAAGCGTATCGTAGAGAATGCGATGCGTGGTATGTGTCCGCCCGCTAACGGACCTGCGGGATGGAACGGGAATTTCCCGAGGACAGTAGGCGCTTACTCGAGAAATGTCGTAGGGATTACGACGCGAAATGGTGTTTGTCCGTCCACTAAAGGAATTGTCAGACGTGACGGAAGGATTCCGAGGGCACTGGGTGACTCGAAGACGGTAGGCCCCTTGAAAAGGCGAGATTGTCCGTCCACTAACGGAATTGTGCGACGAGACGGAAGTATCCGAGAGCAGCAGAGTCTGCTCCGAAGACGGTAAGCCCCGTAGAAAGGCGGTATGTTGAATCGAAAGCGAGACGCGTCGATTCGCTTGGCAACGGGAGTTGCGCAATTAACGGCAAGCAAACCAAATATGGTTGCGTAGAGGCCGTGGGAAGCCCACTTACGCAGAAGTGGTGCAACGTGGTGGTAACCGTAGTGGAGGAGCCAGGGGTGCTCAACACTATGAGGTAACAGTAGGCCCGCGCGAAGAAAAGATTGTAAAGGTAAGGATTACCTTAAGGAATGCATCAGAAGCGATCATCCCGAAGCAAGAGTTACAGCCAGGATTATATGTGCCTGAAGCGCTAGTATCAGTAAAGAATGGAATGTGTATTACAAGTATGCTTAATACTACAGAAAAGAAAGTTAAAATAAAGAATCCCCTTATAACAGCTGAAGAAGTGCCCGAATTTGAAAAAGCATACGTAAGACGTATTAGAAAAGAGCGACCAGAGGTAAAGTCGCGTTTAAGTAAATTGAAAGAAAATCTCCGCGTAGAACATTTAAACAAAGAGGAAAAAGAGGCTTTATTAGGTATATGCGCAGCGTATAACGATGTATTTCATTTACCAGGAGATCACTTGGGTTATACTGAGGCTGTCAAGCATGAAATCAAACTTCTTCCCGAGGCGGAAGGAAAAATAGTTCGGTTGAGGCCCTACCGGATACCCGAGGCGCAGAAGGAAATTTTGCAAGCCGAAATAGAAAAATTATTAGAAGATGATATTGTAATACCAAGTGATAGTGCGTGGAATTCGCCTGTATTAATTATCCCAAAGAAAATGGATGCAAGTGGCAAGCAAAAGTGGCGCGTAGTAATCGATTATAGGCGATTAAATGATCTGACGGTAAATAATGTATTTCCGTTACCAAGGATCGATGAAATACTAGACGGACTAGGTAAAGCGAAGTACTTCACAACCCTCGACCTAGCTAAGGGGTATTATCAGGTGCTGATAGACGAGAAAGATCAGGAAAAGACGGCTTTTAGCACTCCCTATGGACATTACGAATTCAAAAGAATGCCAATGGGATTAAAGACGGCACCGAATACCTTCCAAAAATTGATGAATTCTGTATTGCAGGACTACAGGGTGAGAAAGTATTCATTACCTAGATGACGTCATAATTTTTGGGCCAACGCTTGAGGAGCATAATGCAAGACTAGAGGATGTCTTTGAAAGACTGCGAAAATATAATCTCAACTACAAGTAGACAAGTGTGAGTTTTTGCGCAAGGAAGTTACATTTTTGGGACATGTACTTACGGAGGAAGGGTTGAAACCCGATCAGAAAAAGGTAGAAGCCGTAGAACGTTACCCCCAACCAACTAATACTACCCAATTGAAGGCATTCTTGGGCTTAAGTGGGTACTATAGGCGATTCATAAGCAATTACAGTAAAAAAAAAATTGCTAAGCCATTGTATGAGCTGTTAAAGAAAGGAGTCGCATATACGTGGGGAACAAAGCAGGAAGAGGCGTTTCAACAATTGAAGGAAAAATTGTTGAATCCTCCCGTACTACAGTATCCTGACTTCACAAAACGATTTATTGTAACCTCAGACGCAAGTCAAGACGCAATTGGCGCCGTGTTAAGTCAAGGCGAAATTGGCAAGGATTTGCCTGTAGCGTACGTGTCTAGAACCTTGAATAAGGCAGAGAAGAATTACAGTACGATAGAGCGGGAAATGTTGGCCATTTGTTGGGCAGTAAAGCAATTTAGGCCATATCTATTTGGTAGGAAATTTACGGTATGCACGACCATAAACCGTTAATGTGGGTAAACAGCATATCGGATCCGTCGTCTAGACTAATGAAGTTCCGCTTAAAGCTGGAAGAGTACGATTACGAAATCGTGTACAAGAGCGGAAAGAGAAATCAAGTAGCAGATGCTCTTTCGCGAATAAGAACCGTAGAGGAGGCGGAGGAAAATGATAATGTAGAGACAGCCGAGAGCATATCAGCTAATAAGGAAGAAGAGGTAGGACTTACACAGGAAGAGAAGATGAAGATCCTAAAGCAGTATCACGAATCGCCGATAGGTTGTCATCAGGGCATAGGTAGGACCTACGCGAGAATTAAGAAATATTGTACTTGGGAAGGAATGAAAGCCGACATTGAGCAGTACATTCGTCATTGCGAAAGCTGTCAAAAGAATAAAATTACCCAAAATAAAACGAAGATGCCAATGGAGATAACGAAAACTCCGGAACACGTGTTTGAGCGTTGTGATATTGATATTGTAGGTCCAATGCCGCAAACCGAAAACGGGAATAAATATTTGCTCACATTCCAAGACGCCTTAACGAAGTTCTTAGTAGTGGAGCCTATAGAGCAACAGGATGCCAATACGGTAGCAAGAGTATTGGTCGAGCGAATAATCCTAAGATTTGGAATTCCCACCGTTTTGTTAAGTGACCTTGGAAGTAACTTCATGAGTGATACTATGAAGAGAGTATGCAAATTATTACGAATAGAGAAAATCCATACCACTAGTTATCACCCACAAAGTAATGGGGCTTTGGAACGAACGCACCGTACAATAACGGAAATGCTGCGACACTACGTAAACAGAGAACAGACAGACTGGGATAGGTGGGTCCCATACGCGGTATTTGTCTTTAATACGACGCCGCATAGTACCACGGGTTACACGCCGCATGAGTTGTTCTTTGGTAGAGTATGTAACATGCCTGGAGTGTTGCAAAAGAAACCGGAAGAAGTGATATACAATTATGATGATTACGTAATTGAGCTGCGAGAAAGATTAGGGCTATGCATCAGTGTGCGCGAGAAGCGACAGCACAAGCAAAAGAGAAAAGTAAGAAAACTATGACAGAACGCCAAAAACCGGTAGTCTTTAAGCCAGGGGAATAAAGTATTATTGCATGATGAGAGTGTACGAAGGGGTCGTTCAAAGAAGTTGGACAGTCAATGGAGAGGCCCTTATACGGTAGTGGAAAACTAAGGGACCCAAACGTTGTGATAGAATTAAAGAGAAATAAATTTACAAAAGTACATGCAAATAGGCTAAAAGAATTCTTCTTGATTGCAGGAAAGATGGCAACAGCGTGGATGATAGCAGTGATCGTCTTGATGATAGGTGGTACATCGGCAATGGAACAGCATGATTTAGAAATAACAAAGTTTCGGTCATCACCAGGTCTGTACTACGATCATAAGGGAACAGTGAGTTTGTATACGGTCACTTGGAAAGTAGTGAGGTTATTTTAATTTAGATGACTTAAAACATAAGTTTGAAGCTACGCATGATGCAGCGTTGAAAGCAAGTAGACTATTGTTCAGCAAAGACTTAAAGAAATAAACACAAGTGTTTGCAGAATGTAAAACTATGAAACGGGCGGTAGATTATTATATAAGTAGGATAGAAACCTCTCAACGCCTAATTGGGCAGCTAGCTAAACATGAGCAGAGTAGACGAAGAGAGGAATCCTAAATTTTGTTGGAGAAATAAGTAAAGTCTTGTTTGGGACGTTAGATGGAAGATGATGCATCATATTTCAAATCAAAAATAAATCTATTAGAGCAGGAACAGAAGGAATTATTGAAGTTGTCAAAAGAACAAGTCACTATTGTAAGGGCAACGTTGACTAGTTTCAATCATACTGTCGATTCAATAGAAGAGAAATGAACGGGTAATTACATCCGGAATACTTAAACTAAATGAACACATACATCAATATGAAACTAGTACAGATAAGAGAATAAATAGACTCGGTATATGGGGTAACGTTGAATGAACAGTTAATACAGTTGACAACAATCTTCAGTGAATTAGAGAAGGAATATGATGTAATAATTACTGCCATAGTAAATGCACAAAAAGGCATTCTTCAACCTCATTTGGTTAGTCCAGAACAAGTTGTTTAAATACCTAGAGCTAATAAAAGACGAGATTAAAGACAAAAGATTGCCAATAAAACTGACGGAAGCCGGAGGGTATCAGTTGCTGAAGGTAGTTGACCTAGATGTCTTTATTTCAGGAAATATCTTAAGCTATGTGTTAAATATTCCGCTCGTAGATAGCGAGACTTATAATATTTATAAGTTGTGGCCTCTACCAGTTGAGGTAAGCCACCAAAAACGATTGTTTACATACATAGCTCCGGAAAAAGAATTTTTGTTAATGGATGACGCCAAAAGGCGATATGTTAAAATAAATGGTGATCAATTGGAGTGTAAAAAGCTGGAGGCTATTCATAGTGTGTGTAAACAAAACATTTGTGCTGCTTTTCGACTTATGATCACGAGGTTTGTGAAGCTAGAATGCTTCAACCTGTAACTAAAATCCCCGATGACTGCATCCAAAAGCTTATTGTATTGAATGAAAGCGTATGGACACAGATTAGAGGAAATGAATGGTTATTTGTAGCACCAAAGGGAGAAGGGGCTCACAGTATTATGTAATGACAGTAAGCCCACAGATGTAGTAATTAATGGTACAGGGAAACTTAAGTTTCTGAGTAAATGCAAGGGTTACGGTGCACAAGTACTAATTCAATCCGAACATATCATTAGATCGATGGCACTGATTAATGATATAGTCCCAAACTTAAATATGGAGGTAGATTGCTGTCTAATAGACAAGAAAAAGAAAAATATAACCGAAATCCCTCTTTATTTGCCAATCGAACCAGTGGTCCGTCAGTTTAGATGACCTTAAGGCCGCGGGACATAAGTTAGACGAGCTAGAGGACGCAATAGCGTACCAGCAAAGGACTGTGTTCAATATGTTTTCATTAGATTCGATACCCATATGGAGTTATTTGGAGCAGGACTAGTTATGATAATAATAGTATGTTGTATATGCAAATATTGCAAATGTTGTAAGGATTGTTTTAAATTCTTCCGTAAAACAATGGGTGATGACTGCTGCCCCAGAATATGTGTAAAGAATAAAATTGTAAACCGGTACCCTGACACTGGTATAGTTGGGTATCATCCTGCTGGAATGAACAGTGATGAAAGTGAACAAATTACTTTTGGTCCTGTAAGAAATAGGTATGTGACTGAAGCAGAAGGTGCGGTGCTTAGTGAGCGAATACTAACACCGGAAAAGAGTGTTAAGTATGAACCAAGTGCACCAGTAATGTTTTACTATAAAGCGGATAAGCGCTAAGACGAACTGATATGGTCACAGTGATTATGTTTGTAAAAATATAAGATTGTAATGTAAGAAAGATTGTATTCTGTTACATGAAAAGAATTTGTAAAATTATAAAAATGATGTATTGAAAAAATAGGCTTCACTTTATAAGAGAGAGTGTAGTATTAAAGAAAAGTATTAGAAGGAAAAGATATTGTAAGAAATAAGAAGTAGTAAACTGAGAGAAAAATTCTCAAACAAGGTAATGTAAAAGAAAATAATTAGAGCATTGAAAAAGAAGATTAAGAAAAATAATGTGTTGTAGAAGAAATACTTATTATAAAGAAAATGATGTATTGTAATTGAAATTCTCTCTTTCAGGATATTATAAGTAAAGGAAATAGTGGTAAATAATAAAAGACAAGTTAAAAAAATAAGTAATGAAATAAAATGTGAACCATTGTAATTTGTGAAAAGAAAGTAATAAAAAGGAGACTCACACAGCCGACAGGTAGTGTGAGAATTTTGCATTCTCAGGGAGATTGCAAAATTCTCAAATATGGGGGGAAGGTGTTACGAAGTGTTAAAAGTAACGCCTAATGCCCAAGTGTTAAGATGGTGCAATTGGTAGCAAGAGAGAGTCAACAGTGAACGCGTGTGAGGCTAGGGTTGCATCAGACAGGGGAACTGCGTGGCGCGTGGGTAACGAAATACGAGTAAGCTTCCAGAAGGTCGCGTAGGGCAGCGGAGCGCGTCACGGACAGCTATAAAAAAGAGCCCGCCACAGCGGGAGGGGGACTACTTCTCCAGAGGTCTTCGAGAGTCGGCGAGTGAGCCAACAAGCAAACAGCGCAGCGGAGATGACAACGTGTATTTCGCTACTGTAGTCGCCGTTGTACTGTTAGGGTCTTCACGTTTTATGGACCTTTGGCAGAGAGAACGTCTGCTAGTTGGTTCAGTACTCCTGAGGATTAGGATATCCCTCTTGTAATTTCTGAGTATTCTCAGTGAAGAGTTTGTCGGCTTCGTGAGTCACAAGTTTGTTTCTCATAACTTCTTGTGTTTTCATTTCATTTCTCCAGAATATTTCCTATCCCGAGTTCCCAAATTGTAAAAATCGATACCCACTTGTTTCAGTTTTGGAGTCTTTTCAGCTCTGTTGCACAACAGGACGCAACACCCTAGTGTTTTGCTCAACCACTTGTGTAAATCCTCCTTCCCTTATTAAGATATTTGCAAATCTTTGTTCGCTTGTGTTATTTATCTTATTCCCTTCCCAGTTTACACCTGGTAAATTCAAATCCCCGCCGATGATGATTATTCTATTCTCACCTCTGAAATCTGAGTATGAATTTAATTTCTCCCCAAGAGCCTCATCCTCTTCTGTCATTCTTCCACTGCGGTAAACAGCCAACACTTTGATTTTTTCTTTTTTATTACCCCAGAAATCTACCCCAAGTAACTCATGGTCTTGATCTATGAACGCCAGTGAACTGTGGTAGTTTTTGCTAACTAGTATGAAGACTCCTCCACCAATTGCTCCTCTATCTCTGCGGTACACTCTGTAACCATCAGGAAAAACCTCACTGTCTAGTACTTCTTCTTTTAACCAACTCTCTACCCCAATTATTACTTGTGGTTCATGCATCTCTATTAAGTTTGCAAATTTGATTACTTTGTTCATTATACTTCTACAGTTTACCATTAACACCCTTACTACTGGCTTTAAATTTTCAGAATTTATCTCCTCTTTCCCACTTTTACCGCAGTCAGTTATTGTTTCAGCCATTTCATCTATTTCTTTCCCCATCGCGAATCTGCAATCAGTATCACTTTGATAATCTATTTCTGTCCCTTCACCAGCAGCCCCTAACCTAAAAAAGGCACAGTCCTGACCCTGACATCACTGGAAACGGGCTCCCTCACTGCTTTAGCTAACAACTCAGAAAGTACTCCCTTCCCCCTTCTATTTAGGTGTAGGCCATGCCTAGTGAAACCCCACCTACCAATGGTGTTCACAGGCACAACCCCCAACACAGAACTAATGCCTCTCCTAAGTAGCACTTCCGTTTCCACATTAACACGCCTCACAGCATAGTTCAATTGTGGCCGGTCATGGCGACTTAGGACCTGCATGAGCTCCACCCTGGTATGCTGTGCCTCCTTCACCACCTTCCTCAGGTCACTCTCTATACTATAACTCGCGTTTCTATCAATACTATTTCCCGCACCTCCCACTATCACTACTCTATCATCCTTAGTGAAACTCCTACAAAGGGAACCTATATCCTCTATTACCTGGCCTAATGTTGCACTAGGTTTGAAAAAGCTTGTGACCTGATATCCTGTACCTAACTGATCCTGCAGAAGAGGGCCTACACCTCTCCCATGGCTACTACCTAGCAGCAGAACCCTTTTTTCCCTATTCTTGCCCTGCACGCCCTTATTCATAAAGTTCTGCTGCATCTTACCTACTCCTACATCTACATGAGGCTCTTCTCCTCGTTACAAGAAACAACGGAGTTGTCGGAAGGGTCTACACAAAAGGTTTTAAACACTTCACCTTCATGTTAAAACCCATCAAATGTGTGTTATTTATTATCAACAGTGAACATAATTCCACTTCCAAACATCAGAAATTGTAGCTGAGTGGCCTCACATAGTAGCTTCAAGAAGCAAAGAAGATATTGAAAGGTTTTTTCATTATATTATTAAAATTAATTTTCATATTCTACGATTTACGTAGTTTCCTCTTCGCATTCCGTACAACCATCAGTGTGGTTTAAAGACTCAAAACCAAAATTTGAGGAACGAAACGTTACATGCGATAATATGGCTATTATTTTCACGAAGTTTGGCGTATGCATCTTAATGGTCTTTCATCTTTGGTGTTTCACGCATTAACTTCAGATTTTCACTTAGTACTCCGGCGTTATGTTATGTTGAAGCGTAAGACATACCAAACAATTCAGTTGATCTTCTAATTTTTAAAACGACGAAAACCCCATCGAAATCTGTGCAGCGTTTTTGAGTTTTTCGTTTGATATATATAAAGATTAGCTCCTCTAACGTTACATGATTCTAACATGGCCACCACTCAACTGTTAAATAAGATTCGTCGCTGTAAATTACAGGTCCTCTGGGAAAATGAAACTAGTAGCTGCTATTGATCAGTAATGACAGTAAGTTTTCCAACGCATTGCTCACAGTTCTTCAAAACGTTGAGCATTGGTAAATCCAATAACACTCTCTTAACGTGAGAACATTACCGCCGGAAATACTCCAGATATTTCTGGATACGCACTCAAACACTGTACA
>JARYHS010009876.1:7500-15000 GCA_031002005.1 Vandiemenella viatica | reverse complement strand
TAAATAACAAGAATAATATAATATATGATGATATATTGAAAAAGAAAGAAACAAACAATAATATATATATGATGGATAAAAATTATAATAAATACATTGGTTGCTTGCTGCTAATGAAATGAATAAAGAGGCTGGCTAACTTACTTACTTACACCACCCTCCTCTTCGGCTTTGTCCCGGACGGTCTTTTTGTTATAGAAAAAGCGATATTTTTGGTCCCGGACGGTGTTTTTGTTATAGGAAATGTGTGTTTTTTTGTTTTTAAGCAAAGGAAAAACAGATTTTATGTTGTATTACGAGAACTGTAAATATTTGAATTTAGCACTGATTTTGACGATATCCTGGGGGCCATACATATCGTCCAGAACGTGCTATCGATCATAGATTGCAAAAGAACCTGCAAGTATTGGTAAGACCAGGATTTCTTTTATTAACGACTTACAAAGAGGGATACCATACGCCGCAATCTCTCGCAGTACTGGACATCCTTGCAAACCAACTCAAGAAATCGCATTACTGTAATCGTCAGCAAAAACTACAAAATAAGGCTTTTTGTACCTGTGCTTGATAACCTGTTGTGGCGAAGAGACACGAGGGGCTGACATAAAAGTATTTAGAAACGGTAAATGACATGATTGTTTGTGTTCAACGAATTATCACGAAAAATTAGCAATAGGGAAACGGAAACACTTTCTTGAACCTAATGTATTAGTGTACTTAACAATTGAAATACAGGTAATCATCGCTATGGTTGTGCGTCATTAGGCGACAAACAATATAAATACCAGAGCATGAATGAAAGTTTGTAATATTAATTTCAGTGCGTATAATTGTAGAATTGATAGTGATATCTATTATATGCATACAGACACCATGTTGTTATCTCCCTGAAGAAAAATTCCGGCTTAATTGGTTAGGTTATTCAATTTCTTATGTCACTGACTATTATAAAGTATATACTTTAACGCTTCTTTCTTGTATTGCGCTTTGCGAACATAGAAACGTCATAAACTGAGTACATTGACGTCGTAAGATGAGAGCGTGTACCAATTGCCTTAAATCCCCGCAATACCTGTAATATGAAAAATTTCATGTAACAATTGTAAAGGTGCATTTACTAGATGGTAGTTGTATTTACCTTCTCATGTAATACATTGTTATTTTTATTCTAATTAATTATTATCAATGTTTTGTTTTCAATTTTTTGTATTAAATTATAAAGTTGCTTCGTGCTGTACATATTTTTATCACAAGGTGAATCATTATCACTAGCACTGAATATTATAGCTACAAACTTTGATAATGAATAAAGAATCAAGTCAACCCCAATTATCCGTTAGTATTTCAATTCTAAATAATACACAAGTATTGCTTTATAAGTTGAAACATTAATCTATTTTACTCTATGTGAATATTTTCTTTCACCAAGCGCCACATAGTATCGTAATACTGGTAATATACTTCAGGTATTATTTAACCCGTCATCAGACACACAGACACGCTATTTTAATTTTTATTTCCTAATGTATTTGTTGCACATATATTTACTTTGCTTATTATATTGTTTATATTTTCTAACAGTCGTTGCCATTGAAAAACAAGAGGGGGTGTGATACAAATTATTTCGTATTTCATTACATGTATTTCAAAAACATATTATATGAAATTTTTCTTTGCTTCTTCTCAATAGAAACTGTAACTTCGCCAAATCTCAGACTCCGCTGCAGACGCGATGATATTTAAAACACGGATCCGAATTTTACGAATTACGTAATAATGTGTAGCTATTGCAATGTAGCTTCTTATCTACTAGGGCATATTTCATTTGTACATCCCAAGTAGGGAACATTAAAAACATGCTATTTTCAATTAGCAAAATGATTGACTATAAGAATGCTAACTTCAACACTCCCACAATTATATGAGATAGCCGTTACTCACATGTGTATCTGTCACAGCGTTGGACACAATTCAAATGTTACAATCACTCCACAAGCAATAAACTTAGTGAAACAACACATGCAGTGGCGTACCCTAAACACCATAAAATTTCATGCAGTTATTGCATCTACTCTTCATTCGGCACCGTAAAACTGTATTTATGTTCAGTATGCAACACATCTTCAAAATCCTTACACAAGTTCCTGATAAACTAATTACGGTAATAGCCCAGACACTGGGACCCGTCAAGGATACTAGTTTTGTCCTGAAAACTGTTGTACACGTTAGTTGGGTGATATTATGTAGGATATGTTGCTCTTGGAGCTGTAAAATATATCAATTCTCAGAAAATTGACTCTGAAAAGTGCCGTACCGTTAAGCCACGCGCGGCTGGGAAAAGGCATACGGCGATGTATAATGTTCCTGCTTCACCTCTGGGGTGGGGTGGGACTTTCTCCACCAGCGAAATACCGTTACTGACCTGTTGAAATTTGGATTAACTGCCTCCTTGTAGTGTCCTCTTCACGTTTAGCACTCTCCTTTTCTGGAAAAGTCACCACGAATTAAATTAAAAATGCCGAAATATGGGATGCTCCGCAACCGCGAAATGTTAGCATCACTATAAAAATGACACAAAAATTATCGGTACAGGGATAATATCAACATAAATTGGCAGGCCATGTGGCAAACCAGAGACAAACTATGCATTTCTTTACTACGGAAGCAATCGATTATCTCTGACTGGTTATATCGATTCCAAGATGGTGAGCCTTGTAGTACTGCATTTCGAATAAAAAATTTCTATCTGTTAATTTTATGCGACGTTTTGCAACGGAGTGAAGCTAAAACGGCAAGAAAATATTACAACAAAGAATTAAACCAACATTTCAAGAGATTATCATTGATTTCGCAGCGCCGGCGGCAACTAATAGCAGCGCTGCAGTGTCATATTTAGGCATTTTTAATTTAATTCGTGGCGACTTTTCTGCAAAAGGAGAGTGTACAACGTGAAGAGGACACTATAAGGAAGCAGTTAATCCAAATTTCAAAAGGTCAGTAACAGTTTTTCGTGGGTGGGGAAAGTCGCACACCACCCAACCTCTGTTCAGGCGGCGCTAATAATTCTGGTCAAAATCACGGTAGCTCAATTTTTTAAATTAATTTCAATTTCTGGATCAGCCTGTCTTTCAACATATCCAAAATGCTGCTTGAAAATAAAGAAAAATTAAATCTTTAACAAAGTTTTCAACAGAGTTTTGTTTTAGAAACAAAGACTATGTGCCATTCTGGTACATTCTGCATTTCAACCTGAGATTGAAAACATTTGTAAATATTAAATTCCTTCAACCCGATGTTAAAACACGAATACTGCCACTTACGTTAATATTACCGCAACCTACTTTCATAAATGCCATGTGCTAGTATTGTCTCTGGCATGTGTGTACGTAATTATGGCGTCTATCGTTTGTTTACGATTGAAAATTGTGCAAATTTGTCCATGAATACATTTTTAATGGCTGTGACAGCAACATATTCTCAAATAATATCGTTCCAAGAACATCTGCATGATTGTTATACGTCGATATAGTATATCTCCCAGTCACACGTCGTATAACGTAAAGTCACTTTTTCACTTAAGTTTCTAAGGTATGTATAAGTTTTACAGCTCTAAGAGCAACATATATTAAATAATATCACCCAAGGAACGTGTGTAACAGTTTTCAGACCAAAACGACAATTCCTTGATGAGTCCCATTGATTGCGCTGTAGCCCTAATTACATCTAATAACATGACTGGTTCATTTACTATTGTTACATTCCATTAAATATATAGACAGTTTCAAAACAGGACGCGTGCTATGCACATGTTTACGTTGAATCCGAACAACAGGACGCCGCAGCTTAGTTCATATAATCAAATGTAAATCTTCATAACTTTTGTCCTCACCACTAATGAAACACACAAAATTTTCTCCCCTGCCCGAACGCTCCATAATTGTTATACATTGAATATATATAATTATCGCCTAACGATATAACACCTGGCGTCGTTGAAATAAAACTCATGCATAAATAGTACTTTGAAATAATCAGCTCCTATGATTGTCATTATTATTAATTCCTAATAACACGATGTTATTTTTATTTCTCTTCAAATGAGTCTTTCACTACATAAATATGTATTGTAGTTCAAGCTAACGTCTCCCTACGCCAACCATAGAAGAAACACTGGTGTCTCAAAATGGCGAGGTGTTAGAAATTTTTGTGCGTGTAACCTTCTAATTTTCCAAGGGTGTCACGTACATTAACTTAATCTATTATTAATATGATTGAAATTGTTTCTGTTTTTGCTCCCAGGTGTTGAAAACTGTTTGTTAACGGGACTTCCAAGCTGGAAATCGAAAGTACACCTAAATAACATCAGCGCACATTAACTGAAATTTCTACGGCAGCCGTTCCCGAGGTAAGAATGATACTATTATGTTCTGAATATTTTGTTGTTGTTTTTTGGTGTGTGTCACAAGCATTCCACATATACTGCAATAATTCTTACAACGAGTCGAGGCTGCATCCTGCTGCTGTCTAATCGGCCCTTCACCTTTTTAGTTTTTGTTTATTTACCCTCTTACTGACTAAATTGGGCCCTAAGTATTAATTGTTACATTGTTGATTTACACAGTGTTTGTACAAAATATCTACATGCAAGGAATTTGGCATACAGTACCGTTACACTTTGACTTACTGTCTAAATAATTGTATAATATTGCATTTGGTCTTGCTTGCAGTAATAACAGTTACAGCTGCTATTGCAAATTTTAATCTTATATTGAATCACAAATATCGCTTATTGTTCTCATAGTGCTAGTGGTTTTTAATAAGAACCCTTCACCTTTCCCTTCTTTGTCTTCCGCTGTTGACTTGCGTTCACTTCCTCCGGCACTGCTCTTGATGCGCCCTCGAAAACATTCACATATTTGAGCGCCTCTCACGCCTTCCCTGTTCATTTTAAAAATTTACAAAAAATACCCTCTTACTCTACTCGACGAGGCCTACACAATGAGACTAAGTACGATGCTCTAGCTCGAAAAAAAAAATTTTTGGCCCTCTTTATTCCGGCGGGAGGGCGGCAAAAAATTGTTGAACAACGCTCCAAATGGCAAAATCGGCTTTGGCCCAACGCAATGCATTTGTGGAGCAAATTTCAGCCATGCAGCTCACTCCGTTCGGCAGTTATGCCACTTTGAAGATCGTACGTGCCGTCGTATTCCGTACCGGCATGTACCTCGTACGACTTCCGCCAGTATCTCCATCTTGCGGCGCATGCCGGAACACGGTGCTTCCATGGAATGCCGCTGCAAACCACCAAGCGCTACTTATCACGCATTGCAAATGTCTTTCGACACTAGGAGATTAATCTGCTTCATCTTATTTCCTTTAATAGCTCCCTTCGTTAAAGTTGCAATTTACTCACCACACACTTTTATCGCCACAGTGTACTGCCTTTTCACCAAACGGAGACATATGTTTTCATTATATCGTAAACAGTAATACTTATTGTCAATACCAAGCGCAGTATGTGAATGTAAATTAAAGAAATAGACAGAGACGAAGGATAAAGAAAACAAAAAAAAAAAAAAAGGGACAGCGGGAAATCACTAATTTCCATTTGATAGGGTATTTCGTCAAAGTATTACTTTCGTTACGAAGGATAATTCTTTCTGAAATCCCCGCCGGGTAGTAGTATCAGCGTTTCGGTGCGGTATGTATGAATTTAATTGCACGCAATCAGTTTGCGGTATGTTTTGAACAAATTTCTTTATTTCTTCTTTCGACACCTTAATAACTTCTTAGTCGTCGCAATAGTGGATAAAGAGTATATTCTATGTTTACGAGATAATAAAAACAAACATTTATTTAATCGCTCGCTTTGTTTGTTAAACAAAATTAACTACGATAATAAGTTTTCGCTATTTCGGAATGTCTCTGGTTGCTTACAAGGCACATCGTGCCTGGTCCGTAAACTGCAACTTCACCTCTCCTAACAACTGCTAATCGTCTAATTCTCTCGAGTGGCAAAAAAACAAGACAAAAAAACGTAAACACTGATTACAACAACTGGTACATACCTCCTGCTAAAGAAAATCCTAGGCACAGATCACGTCGCTGAAAACTGCCTCATTGAAAATGTTTGCTCCGACAATCTTCTAATTGATCTGATTCAATTCTTTGGTTGTGTTTTTATGTTTTTTTTTGTTTTCTGTTTTTCTCCTTTCTCCCTCTCCAGGCTAATGGCTCACCTCCGAACGGTTCAACCGCAAACTGACTCCCGTTACCTAGCAACGTTGTTCGTCGTTGCTCGGCAACTTGTAAGAATATTTGAAACTTATTAAACCGACATTGTGAACATCCTCAAATGTAAACCAACTCTCTCTACTTTCATATTTATATACTGTGAACATATTCGTCGTGGTTTCCACCAGGTGTGAATCTATGATCTCTACCTTTCATTCTCTGTTTTCTTCTTAGTATTTATTGAATATCTTTCCAAATGAAAATAGCGACTAAATACGTGCAATGTCACTAGTGTATCGCCTCCAACCCCACGTAAGGGTCTCGTCACTAGATCCTGTGCACACAAATGTAGGGTAGACGGATGCCTCGCCACTCGTCGTTTTGCGTACGTCGAAGACCACACTGCACATCTTACCATCAAAAGTTGTCAACGACTTTTCTTCACCTTACTAATTGCCCTGGGGCCCTGCACCGGCACCAGTCACTAGGGCCGTGTAAATAGCGTTAGTAGTTGGCAACGTCATGATACACGCGCAATTATACGACTCGACTGTCGCCTGGCGAGTACAACCGGCGCCAAGCCACGCTCCTCGATAATTGCCATCTATACGTTTCCTTTCCAATCAACCGTATCCTTCTATTCCGTTCCTCACAGCACGTACTGGTGCCAATTTCGTCGTTACGTTTCTTTCCGTTCCCTTCCAGCACCTTTGTGTTGCTTGTACTGCGTCATCATTCACTCACATACTCAGTACGGGTTTTGATATATTTCTATTGCGTACACCGTACACTGCGGACGTTGCTTGCGTATAACGCCGTCAGGGCGGTAATGTCAAATCCGCACACCGGTTGCCTGTCGGGACGAAAACATGGTGGGATTTCCTAGTCACAACAACCACGTATCAATTCGGCTTAGTGAGGAACAAATCTGTCTCAACCAACCTTTACGGCAGTCTCATTTTGCCACACGAGTCACCGCCAAACGCTGCAATCCATATCTGCTATCGCAAACATCCTGTCTCGAGGACAAGTCCGTTTAGTGGGTGAGAGGCCGCGCTAGTGAGATGCCGGCAGTCGGTGTGCCTCTCGCCGCCATCTCACTCGGCTGCCCTGCTCCGTAGCCAGCCCACCACCAGAGCGCGCGCGGCCGGCGGGAGGAGGGGAAAACCGGCCACTGCCGCGGCAGCCTCCCCTCTCTCGCCCGACAGAGCGCACAGCGGTTCTTCTCCCGTACCCATCCGTGCGTTCCTTCTATGTGCGAACGCA
>JARYHS010009875.1:0-32561 GCA_031002005.1 Vandiemenella viatica | reverse complement strand
ATTTCCACCCCGGCAACCGTTCGGGAGGAGACTCTGTGCTCACCAAATGGAACTTCGATCTTAGTGCATGCAGTGTAGAATAATTCGGACACTACATTCAATACTAGGATCAGCTCGTTCCATTCTTCCTACGTTAGTGTGACACTGCTTAGACCCATTTTTTCGAGCACTACAACAGGTTCCAATTCGTGTTTAGACCATAAACCTATCGCCATTCACTTTGAATCACCTGCGTTTAGCTTATGCACTGACGAGAACAACATTACTTGACGAGGCATGACTGCGGATTGACGCCATGTCGGTTGGGAGACTATGCCTGAACACCTGAGAGGGGCTATTGATTTCTTCCAGTTTCCTGCGCGGGGCATCGATTTCAAGGTCAATGAGCAGGATATCCAGCGGGTATCTACCTGCACGTGTTAACGATTAGTAGCTAGATGGGGGTTATAAAGGTATATATTTCACCGGAACACCTGCGTGGACTATCATTTACAATGAGCAGTGAAGTGTGGATCTGTTTGAGGTTATAGCGGGTATCAATTTCAACCAGGTATCGATTACTGTGTTCGGCGAAAGAGCAAGTTAGTTGAGGTTATAGAGGATACCGATTAAAACTAGGGCGGGGTGCGTAAGAGGATTGATGATGACAGGGTACAGAGATTGGAGGACGATGTGGTAACACACTCTGGTCTCGCATTAAGGAAGAGGCTGCTTCGAATGCCCGTCCAACCTTCTAGATTTCAGTTTTTTAAATGGTTTCCTGAAATCACCCACACGAATGCCCATTACACACCTTGTCAAAATATGCACGAAACAGAGACAGAATGAGGATCTGACCAATAACTCAAGAAATTGTGGAACGCCTGTCAATATTTGTGAGACCAAGCATATTTTCATGATCTTTGACACTGGTGTGTACATGTATAAATTGTCAATATTCTGTTAAATCCTAAAAGTATATACTTTCAGAGTTTGTGATTGATACCTTTCCTTTCTCTTTCTTGAGAGGCACAGTTCATAAACCCTTTAGATATGTACCAATCCCCGGCAATATGCATCTGTAAGGGAGCGTGCACAAACCACGTAGCCCCATTTTGGCCTCCTGTGAACCCCCCCTACCACCCACATAGCCCTACGTGGCTTTTGCTTCTACACCCCCCCCCCCCCCACGTAGCACGTAGCTTTTTTCCCTTTTGTTTCCAGAAGATATTTTGCACTGTTTTCTCTTGTCAGACGATTGTAAATTACATAAGGAGATAATTCACTGAGGGAAATAAATATTCACATGCTGTTGTGTATACTGTTCCACATTTTAACTGTGAAAAATGTTATGAAAGGAAAGCTACGTGGCCTGGCTCGGAACCCCCCTCCCCCCACGTAGCCCTGCGTAGCCTTCCAGCCAACCCCTCCCCCCCCCTGGACCGAGCCACGTGGTTTGTGCACGCTCCCTAACTACGGTTTATGCAGATCGTATGCATTCTTCATTTTATCACTAACTGTGCTCTGTATCGCCTTGTGTTGGGTTAAGAACTGCCCACATCACGTTGTTCACTACGTGCGCTGTGAGTGTTGTACACGAGATCCTTTTAGGCTTCGGAACAGACTCGTACACTGGCACTGGTGAAAAATTTCACGAATTCCCTAACATCATTTTTTCCACGAGCGATTAGGGGATGGAATAGAAAGGATTTACCGGGCGAGTAAACTTAAAATCCGACAGGAGTAGCTTTCGATAAAGCACTCCAGCCATCCTGATCTGGGTTTTCCATGGTTTTCCCAGATCACTCCACGCGAATGCGGGGATGGTTCCTCACAATAGCCCATGGGCGCCTCCTGCCATATCCCTTATAACCCTTCCAAACCATAACCCTTTTCGATAGGTGCAATGCACCCTCCGCCACACACTTTTAGTGAATCGCGGAGTAATAATAATAATAATCATCTACAACATAGTGGGTGTTATTTCTGTGTATTCCTGTATTGTGACCGTGGGGATTTTAAAATTTTTACACGTTTGACAGTACGCTAGCTGAAGAGTGAAGATCAGATCACCTATTTACAGCAACGAAAGATTTTAAGGTCTTCTCTGCCCGTGCCAAAACGGAATACTGTAAAATTGTTAGCCACGAATTAGATGGAGCACGTAACAAATCGAAACTCGTGTTACTTTATAATGTGAATAAATATTCGCTGAATCTCGGCCAAATAAACAAAGAAAAATTATCTCAAATGGCTACAAATATATAAAAAAATAATCCCTTCCTACCGGCACAAACACCACTGAACATGTTTCCAGGTGTCGAAGTTTTCGCCGTGACTCTAGGGAGTAAACGGCTATTTGTGACTAAAGTACTACTACAACAGACACTAATGAACAGCCGGGCCGGGAATCGAAACCTCCAACTCCCGCATAACAGTCCCAAACATTATAAACCCACCCACAAGGATCGATTTTTTTAATTTTTTTTGCTGTCGTCAGTCTTTCGAATGGATTGATGCAATCCTCCATCTCTTCTTATCCTGTACTAACTTATTCATCTCTACATACCCCTTACATCCCACGTTCTCAATTATCTGCTTCACATATTCCAATCTCTGTCTTCCTCTACAGTTCTTACCTTCGACTGTTTCCTCCGCCAGCAAATTAGCCAATTCAGCATGTCACAAAATATGACCTACCAGCCTGTCTCTTCTTTCTGAAAGATTCTTCCACAAACTTCTTTCCACACACATCATTTCCAAAACTTGTTCATTTCTTATTTTGCCTGTCCACTTAATTTTCAGCATTCTTCTGTAGCACCACATTTCAAATGCTTCAATCTTCTTTCTTTCCAGTATTCTTAAAGTCCATGTGTAGCTACCATAAAGTGCTGTGCTCCACACAAAGAGTTTTAAAATGTTTTTTCTAATTCCTAGATCAATATTTGAAACTAAAAGGTTTCTCTTTTTCATAAGGACACTTTTTGCTTGTGCTATTCTGCTTTTAATGTCATTCCTGCTTCGGCCATCGGTTGTACTTTTCCTTCCCAAGTAAGTGAATTCACTTAGGCCTACTACTCCTATTGCATCCGATCCTATTTTGATATTTAATCTACTAGTATAGGTATCAATTCTGCCACATTTCATCACTTTTGTCTTGCTTTGATTTATATTCAGTCCAAAATCTTCATTCAGTATTTTGTTAATGCGATTCAGTAACTTCTGAATATCCTCAGCCCTTTTTGCTATCAAGACAATGTCATCAGAAAATCGTAGCATACTGATTTTTTCTAACTGAACACTTATGTCACATGGAAATTTTTCTTTGACTTTCTTTATTGCTTCTTTTACATACAAGTTGAATGTTAATGGGGATAGACTACAACCTTGTCTCACACACTTTTTAACTGATGCATGTCTCTCGTGATTCTCTACTTTTATTATAGCCACTTGATTCTTATTTTGTTTGTATTCTTTTATATCGACACTTTAAACCTGACTTCTTGTCAGGAAGCCTTGATGTTGTCTTTTACTTAATGGCACTCGTAAATTTCCCTACTAGAATAAAAAATAATAGCAGGACTGCAATTGATAATTTTTTTATGGATATTTCTCAGTACAGTAATTACAACATACGTCTAGTAATAAATGGTATCTCAGATCATGATGCCCAGCTGTTATGTATGAAGTTCAGAAACACTATTAAACAGATAAAGAAAAGTTGGGTATATAGAAGAAATATTAATGAAAACAATATAAAACATTTCATAGTTTCCTTAAATAATGAACAATGGTCAGAAGTTTACCATGCACAGGGTGTTAATGAAAAAATTGATTACTTTCTCAATATATTTCTAACATTTTTCGAAGGAAGTTTCAAAAAAAAAGGAAAATTGTCAATAGTCCAAACAATGAACTGGGTAAGGGGCGGGTAACAAAAGTTATTAGAGTATCTTGTAAAACAAAAAGGGACCTGTACATAAAAGTAAGAGAATCAGATAATTATACACTGAAAGCTCATTATAAACTTTATTCTAATATACTATGAAATGTAATAAGAAAGGCTAAGAACAGGTATATATCAGAGAAAATAGAGAATTCAGGCAATAAGATGAAAACTATTTGGAATATAATAAAAACTGAAACAGGAAAATCTGGTAATCACTGTAAAGACATAAAAATAGAACAAAATGGATCTGTTCATAGTGAAGTAGAGGAAGTTTGTGAAATGTTTAACAAACATTTTACTTCAGTTATAGAGAAATTAGGCATAGAAAAGCAATACCCACATGGTGCCCTAAGGCTTCTTCAGACTGCTTTCCCAAATAAATTTGTGGGAATGCAATTGCCACTAGTGACAGTCTCAGAAATAAATAAACACATGAAACAATTAAAACCTAAAAATTCTTCCAGCTATGACAATATTTCAAACAAATTACTGAAAAGATGTTCAGATTGTATCACTCGTGTACTTGCCCACATTTGTAATGAATCCTTAATGCAAGGCGTGTTTCCAAATAGACTAAAATATGCAGTTGTAAAACCGTTGTTTAAAAAAGGAGAAGCAATATGTGTAGATAATTATCTACCCATTTCATTACTTTCAGGATTCTCAAAGATTTTTGAAAAATTCATGTATTGTAGAGTAATAAAACATGTGAAACAAAATAATATCATCAGTAAATCACAATTTGGGTTCCAAAAAGAATCATCTATAGAAATGGCTATGTATTCATTTTTAAATAACACATTTGAGGAACTGAATAATAAAATGAGCCCTGTAGGAATATTTTGTGAGCTTGCAAAAGCATTTGACTGTGTAAATCATGAAGTACTTTTGAAGAAAATGGAATACTATGGTATTTATGGAACCGCAGGTAAATGGTTTAAATCATACATGGAAAGTCGAATGCAAAAAGTTTCCAATTTTTATCCTAAAATAAGTAAAGATGCTTTATCGGACTGGGAGAAAATAAAACATGGAATTCCACAAGGTTCTGTCCTAGGACCCCTCCTCTTCTTGTACATCAATGACCTTCCTGGAAACCTATCTGACAAAGATAAGAGTGTTTTATTTGCAGATGACACTAACCTGACTGTGAGAAAAATACCAAACAGCAATCTAGAATTTAATGTAAGTGAAGTAGGAAATTGGTTTAAGGCAAATTCATTAAAATTAAATTTTGAAAAAACACATTATATTAGGTTTAAAACAAAAAATTATGTACAGCCAGATTTACAAGTAAGCTATAAAAGTAACACAATATTAGAAACAAAGAGCATAAATTTCATTGGTATTAAAATAGATGAGAAACTCGGTTGGCATGAACATATCACTTCACTACTGAAGAAGTTAAGTAGTGTCACCTTTGCAATACGAACACTTTCTCTAACAGCAGATCCAGAATTAACGAAACAGGTTTTCTCCTCATGTTTTCATTCACTGATGTCATATATCATAATCTTTTGGGGAAATTCTTAACAAAGTAAAAAGTTTTCATAGCACATAATAGAGCTATTTGGATGTTGTGTAGGGTACAAACAAGAACTTCTTACAGACAACTTTTTAAGAAACTCAATATTCTTATAATGACTTCTCAGTATATATATTCTCTCATTTGCTTTGTCATAGATCATTTTAATCTGTTTACTTCTAATTCATAGGTACACAATTTCAATACAAGAAATAGAAATAACTTGCACAAAACACAAACATCTCTGTCATTAGTACAAAGAGGAGTTAATTATTCTGGTATACATCTGTTTAATAAACTTCCCAAGAGTATAAAACAGTCTGCAGATAATAAAAATATATTTAAAGAAAAAATGAGAGATTATCTTATTGGCAACTCCTTCTACAACATTCAAGAATTTGAACAAATTAATTAATTGTATTCAATATGACTTTTGCAAAATTTAATTGTAAAAATTAATGTTATTGTTATTCTCTTTTTTGTCGTTGTATCATATAGTTGTTTTTACTATGATTATGACCCATATTGTATGTATGTGTATTAACCATCACATGTTTCACATCCCAGAGGTCTTTCCTCACCAGGGATCAATGAAACAAGATTGATAAATAAAATAAAGAAATAAATAACTCTGTGCCATGACGTCCACTTTAAATTATATCTCCTTCTACTTTGAATACTACTTTCATATTCCGCCCCCATCTCTTGTCAACTAAAACAGTATCACATTGTGATCACTTGTAGTTAAATTATACACAACTCTCCAATTTTACAGTAAATTTCCATCATTACTATTTATTAATGTCACATCAATATTTGACTCAGTACCCCGCCTATCGTTAAAAGTTGGAAAGTTATCTGGTTCATTACTAGCATCCAATTGTAGTTCATATATTGTCTCTTCCAATAATTCACCCCTACCATCTGTATAATCACTGTTCCATATTGGAGATCTCGCATTTGCATCTGCCATAATAATTATTTTCTGTCTATCGAGACTGATGCAGATTTCCTACATTTTATTTAAGTAAGGTTGAAAGGGATCCTTGTACTGGAAGTACATGATGACTAGTACTACCTTACACCATTTTTATCTTATTTCGATGCATATTACAGGTTCATCACAAAATTGAATTAATTTTGTGACAGTCACATTCCGTGCCTTGGGAACTTGCCCCTCTACTATTATTTGTGATATTACAGGCATATCAGGTATTATACCATTCTTGGTATGCAGTTCCTGCAAACACAGCACATCCCAGCCACCATCTTCTGCCAATTTACGTGCCTCATTGAGGACTAATTCACTACATCTTGCATTCAGCTGTGCTGTTCTAATAGTATTAATAAAAATTAAAAAGAAAAAGAGAATATTTGATACTTGTGTATTCAAGCTATTTGGATTATACCTCTTTTTTTCGTCACACATTGATTTTCTATTAATTTAAATTCATACCCCTTACCTCTAAGCAGGCCCGCCGTAAGCGGGCGTGCAAGGCGAGCACCGCACGCGGGCGGCACATCAAGGGGGGCGGCAAAACGAGTGATCGACAGTCGCCGCCCCGCGATAGTTTCCATTCCATTGTCGCCACGACGAAATTTGCAGGTTATTATGTAGCAGGCGACCTATTTTTTTTTTTTTTTAGCTCAACAGCTGCTTCGCGCGGTCGGCGACATTCGGGATGGCAACAATGGGGGCGGCAAATAATGTTCGAAGGGGCGGCAGTCTCTCAGTTTTTTGACCCGGTTAGCCAATTTCCTAGATCCACCACTGGCTGTAGTAGTTAGACAGGGGGCGGCATAATCGGGATTGCACGCGGGCGCTCTAACAGCTAGCGGCGGGCCTGCCTCTAAGAAAGGCTTGTTTATCAGGCAAGGGTAGGTGGGACCACAGTGCAAGCAGTTTCGCAAAGACCCTTTGGTTCCTTATTTCCTTCTTAGTCTTTCCTATTCTACTGTCTTGATTACCACTTACCACTATATCTTCATTAGCTTTGTATGGATTCATCCTGTTTTCACTCGTTTGCTCTCTGTCCATAATCAATCTTTGATATTGTTCTCTGCATCAACATTAAATATGTAAGACAATCTTTCCCTTTATTCTTGCAATTCTTACTCCTTTTTGTACAAGGTATGCATACCGCCCGGTCAGCTGTCTTTTCACAATCTTCCTTCTTGTGGCCCAAACAGCCACATTGGCTGCAGACTATTTCTTTACTTGCACAATGTTTACTGATATGGCCAATATGCATTTTAAACACCTCGGCACTACCACATAATCATTGGCTGAGATTGCCGTAAATTCAACATAGATCTTTTGTTGCCGCAATATAATGTTTCTAACACGTTCATTAACCTCTACGACGTGATGAACTGTTTCTCTATTTTTGGACCAGTGTTGAATTTAGGAATAAATCCATCGTTAAACTCTTGTTTAGTTATCTTATCCTCAAAATTTTGTTCATATATTACTCATAAAGTTTATCTACTTCTATCGAGACTGGTATATCATATAGTATTACCAGTGGTTTACTCTTTCTTTGTAACTCTCATTTGAAGTCGATGCATAGGCTCTGATTCCCCACCACCTTACTTGTATCACTACCGTTGAGGCCGAGACAAAAAAAAAAGAGGCGACGGAGTGTGCACGCCTCGCTCTCACTAGTCCTCACTAGCCGCGTCCCCACACTCGACTTCTGCTCTGAAAGGTAGCCGCACCCACTGGCAGCCGTCGGGCGCAGCCTTCGAAGAGCAGTCCGCTGTGCAAGTAGGTGCAACGCCTAGTGATGTTCCGATACCGTCAAAGCATCGATACCTACTTAAATGAGCAGTACTCAAATTGTCTAACGTTACTTACTCATATGAGTACTGCAAAAGTATCGATACTTACTCATATCGATACTTTTTTTAAAATTAATGTCGAAATATAAAAATATACGTGACATGTTGCTAAATTATTTATTTGCCTAGCGTAATAAAATCAAATAACACTCAAAAAATATTTTTATTTATTTATTATGGTTTTAACACTTTTAAAAGTCCGCTTATGGAAGGTTTCTCAAAAAATCAATTGTTCCAAATATTTTGGAGTCAGCTTGTTTCTTTTGTTTGTCATTGTTTCATCCGCATTAGAAAACAACCTTTCACTCAATACTGACGTTGCTACAACAATAAGATACTGGTGTGCGTATTTATACAGACAAGGAAATATAAGTTTCATTTCTTCCCATTCTATATGCTTTTTAGAGACATTTCAATGTTTGACAACTAGAGAATTTGTCAATACGGAGCGTTTTCATTTTCATTGTGATGTTTCCAGAAGTGATATTCCTGTGAAACGCTATCTGAAGCAGCTTCTTCCGACTTACATGGACTACTTAGTTGTTCAAGAACAATATCTTTTAGTTTTTGTGGAGGAGCGACTATTGAACAGGTATAGCGAAAAGCGCGCTAAGTACAAGTTTATTTCAATGAAATAGGTACCTAAAACCAACTCTTTGAGATTAGATTGCCTATTCTAAGACTGGTTTTGTTTGATTTTCAATGCTACCAACATGACGTCAGCGGAAATTAATTTCGCAGGCCCGACTGAGAGGCGCAGCAGAGATGATGCATTTAGAATTTAACACCGGGTGCGTTTCGATACTTTCGATTCGGTACAAGTTCTTTTCTTCTTTAATTCGAATACGGAAACTACTCGGTATCGAAACAAAGTATAGAGTACTTACTCGTATTTACTTGTATCGGATCATCACTAGCAACGCCTGAGCTTTTTAGAGAGCTACAATGCTGTGGCACTCGGAAATAATACTGACACATGCAGATTCATATGTCTGTGTGAGATGTCTCAGTATCTGATGTTCAGCCGACAGTTGCAGATGTCTCCAAGTCAGCTGAAGATGACGGCCCTAGTCTTCGAAACATCGTGTCCCCAAATCACAATCCGGAGGTACTCCCTTGAAAACATTATTGCAGCAATTTTAAGGACAGTCTGGTAAGAGAAAGCAGCAGAAAATGTTTTCAGAAAATGAAATGGGAGAAAGCTACTTGCCACACCGGTGGGGAGAAGGGGGGAGGGTGTGTGAAGGCAAAAGCGAAACCAGGCTGCGGCAAGAGGGGTTGGAAGTGGAGCCACGTAGTATATGGGTGCTCCCTAATGCGCGCGTCCTCGTTGCAGCAACAACAACCTGGCGGCGCAGCTCCGCCGAAATCTCAACAACAGGATCAACGACTACGACTTCGACAAGCACCACGCGTTCCAGGGAGGACGCTATAATTGTCCGTGCCACACCGACATCCCGAGGCTGCGCCAGGGGAAAGTCGGAGCCCAGGTGAGACACTGCTAATACAGTACAAGCTCAACGACTACGACTTCCTTAGTGCTACCTGTTCAAGAACGACCGCCCGAACTGCCCGTGCCACACCGAAATCCCGAAGCTGCGCGAAGGAAGCGTCAGAACCCAGGTCAGACACTGCTAATATAGCGTGGCGTCAACGACTACAATTTCGACCAGTGCCACGTGTTCAAGGGTGACCGAGCGAACTGCTCGTGCCACACCGACATCCAGAGGCTGCGCGAGGGGGAATCGGAACTCAGGTGAGACACTGCTAATACAGTACAAGTTCAACGACTGCGACTTCCTTAGTGCTACCTGTTCAAGAACGACCGCGAGAAATGTCCGTGCCACAACGAAATCCCGAAGCAACGGGACAGAAGAATCGCAGCCCAGGTGAGACATGCCTAATACAGTAAAGCGTAAACGACTATAAATTCGACCACTGTCACCAGTTCAAGGGTGACCGCGCGAACTGCCCGTGCCACACAGACATCCCGAGGCTGCGCCAGGGGAAAGTCGGAGCCCAGGTGAGACACTGCTAAATCAGTACAAGTTCAACGACTGCGACTTCCTTAGTGCTACCTGTTCAAGAATGACCGCCCGAACTGCCGGTGCCACACCGAAATCCCGAAGCTGCGCGAAGGAAGCGTCAGAACCCAGGTCAGACACTGCTAATATAGCGTGGCGTCAACGACTACAACTTCGACCTATGCCACCTGTTAAAGTGCGACCGCGAGAACTGCCCATACCATACCGATGTCAAGAGGATGCGCGAGGGAAGAGTCGGAACCCAGGTGAGACACTGCTAATACAGTATGGCGTCAACGACTACAACTTCGACCTGTGCCAACTGTTCAAAGGTGAACGCGAGAACTGCGCATACCAAACCGCCATCCAGAGGCTGCGCGAGGGGAGAGTTGGAACTCAGGTGAGACACTGCTAATACAGTACAGCGTGAAGGACTATGACTTCCACACGTGCCTCCTGTTCAAGGGCGACGGTGAGAACAGCCCGTACCATATGGAAGCCCCTGTGAGACACTCCTAACTCAGAGCAGGGTCGGCAGTCTGGACTAACTGGGACCCATGATGGTTCCGATTACCGATTTTTTCTAATTTTTGATAGTTACATTAGGTGCTTAATAATTTTACATATTCGAAGCAAAAGAAGTCTACTTTTTTCTTCTGCTTCATTTCGAGACACTTATGCGTCCTGATGATATTTTAGTCGTATAATGTTGGTACGGGATACGAAAATCAACCGAACTTACAAACACAGCAACTCAATAACAAAGGCTCAGGACGAACGATGCGGCTTTAAGATTTCTAAAATAAATTGAAAATACCGGCAAAGAATTTTTATAACAATCATTCAGCAAAAATGCCAGAGTCTGGATAGTTACCAGGATATTGCAGCGATATCAAACAACAAACGGATGATTTGAAACTTACTGTACCTTGTTCTTTGTTAGTGGAGTTTCCTTGCAAAACGTGAAAATGTACTGCACTATAAATCTGTTAATAGAGAAAGTTGAAACTTTGGTAAAATAGTGCACAAACTCCCCCCCCCCCCAAAAAAAAAAATTAAAATCTTGTTCAGAGAATTGACGATTCTGATATATGTCATTCGGGATATCGACACTCTACGTATCAAAGTTTAGAAACTATTTCATTCATTAGGCTATGATCAGACTATAAATTGAAAGGAAGGCAAGATAAATTGATTTTATCTTAATTTAATAAAAATTTTCTTTCAGTAACCATGTCTAACAAAAATCAAAAACAAAAGATATAATTACTTTACAACAAACTCTGCCTTAAAACAGTAACTTATTTTTGTGGAAGGTGCCAACATTTAAGAATTACGGTTAATGCGACGTTCTTCATGCCCTTTAACTGCTGTAACTGGCTGGACCTTATCATCCTGCTGCCATGATAGACGGACACTAATTGCTTCTCATGTCTTGTCGACATCAAGGTCATTAAAGGCGGTAAACTCCTGACGGCTAGGAAAGAAAGGAATTCAGCTGCAAAGGAACCATCCCGGCATTTGCCTTGAATAAGGCCATCTGTCAGTCGGCAACTGCTCCTCTCCGTGGCTTGTCGGCCACGGCCGGTCACTTTCGGACTTACTTTCTGCTGCATATGAGCTCATTGTTACTGGGTCGCAAGGTCCGTAAACAATGAAGCAGCTCTGCCATTCAGCGACTGCATTCACGTCAATATGTACAGGCAGGAGGTTACTGAGATAGGATTAAAAATAAATGTTAATAAGCTAGTGCAAATAAGTAACTGCCTTTTTAAATTTGTGTTTGTGATTGTTTATACATATTCAAAAGTAAATGTTCCTAGGTCACATGCATTTGTGTAAAAAACGGTCAAGTTATGGCATTCTCTCAGACATAGCTGCACATTTAATATTAATATTGTACAGCCCTTTCATCCATAGATTAGCAAATAATTAATATCTTCAAAATTTATTTAAAAAATCAGAATAATAATTAACCCGAAACCATGACCCGTTATAACACCATGTCTTTAAATTTAGCTACTCCAGAAGAAACAAGAAAAATTATCATGTCTCTTAAGAGCAAATACTCGAGTGGTTATGATGGAATTTCCAGCAGATTAATTAAATTGTGTGCAAAGGATTAAGTAATATATTAGGTTATCTGTTTTATATATCTTTACTTGAGGGTATGTTTCCAGAAAGACTTAAGTGTGCTGTGGTTAAACCACTCTATAAAAAGGGAGATAAGTCAGCTCTATTGAATTGCCATCCTATTTCATTAATCATTATTAACAGCCTTCTACAAATTTTTTGAGAAAGCTGTGTACAATATAGTTTATGAACACCTTAAAAATAGTAATCACAATTTGTTTTTCAAAAGGGCCTTTCAGTGGACAAGCTATAATTACATCCACTGGCTATATTTTATAAGGAATAATGATAAATTAATTCCTATGGGAATTTTTTGTGTCTTATCTAAGGCATCTTACTGTGTAGATCATAAAATGATAGAAATTAAACTATTGTGGTATAGATGGCATTGTTAAGAAACAGCGTAGTTCTTACCTTGTGAATAGAAAACAGAAAGAGTTAATGGAGGCAGCCGAGTGGTCAACTGTTTTCAGAGTGGGAATTTATCAGATATGGAATATCTCAGGGTTCTATATTGGGGACACTATTGTTTTTAATATATATAAATGATCTACCCTGTGTTGCATCTAAAAACTCAAAATTGGTCCAATTTGCAGATGACACCAATACAGGAATTAAAAATATTCCAGATTTATCTACAGAGCATATTTTAAATTATGTCTTTGACCTTATTAATGAATGGTTTATAGATAATGGCTTGTGTTTGTGTGTGAAATTTCTAGGTTTGCGTATTCATAATAATTTAAATTGGAAGGTACATGTCTCTTACTTACTAAAGCGATTGAGCGCAACCATATTTGCAATTCATACAGTGTCAGCTATAGGTGATCTCTGTATGAGGAAACTGGTTTATTTTCACTCCTTAACATTATATGGAATAATTTTCTGGGGAAATTCTACTCATAGAGACAATGTATTCAATGTCCCAAAGTGAGTAAGATGAATTATGTGTGGGGTTAGCAGTAGAACTTCAGGTAGAGAGCTGTTTATAAAGTTAGGGATTTTAACTTTGGTAGCTGAGTATCGTACATATTAATGTCCTTTGTAGTGACACATAATATTCTGTTTGAAACAAATAGTAAAACACACAATTATGGCACTAAAAGTAAAATTTATCTTCATTGGCATTTGTTGAAAAAGAGGTACAACATTAAGAGATGCATATCTTCAATAAGCTCCCTACACATCTTAAATGTCTCATTGGTGATTAGACTAAACGCAGATAAAAATTGAAAAAAAATTAATTGAGAACTCCTTCAACTCTTTCAAAGAATTCTTTATTAATCCTTTTTAATAGCATTATGTTATCTGCAAATAGCCTACATTCTGATAGTAAACCATCAACACAATCGTTCATTAAAATAATGAACAGCAATGATTCCAATAACTTATTATATTACTTAATTCTGGAGAGCATGGTTTAATTAATCAGGTGAAATCCCATCATAACCACTCGAGTATTCAATCTTAAGAGACATGATAACCTTTCTTATTTCTTCTTGTCAAGGTAAATGTCACTGAGCTATCAGCAGTAAATTTATAAGCAACAGATAATAAATGTTTAATAAATTTATCAGCAATTAAAAAATTAGATTCTACTGCATTTTTAAAAAATATAAATGTCATCGCAGGCTTGATTATTTTCCCATATTGCTTTAATTTTATTATCAGGTCATGTATTTTTGTTTGTAGCACAATCTTTTAAATTCTTCAATAACCTTTTACAGTATTTTACAGTACCACTTGTAATGCGTTTTAAGATTGGCATTCTGACTGTTCCTTGAGGCAACGTATAACTTCCTTTTACAAATGCATCAAGTTCTATACGCAGAATTATCCATGGATTTTGTTCTTTTTATTATTTTTGTTAGTTTTAATTGTGAAGGAGCTAATTACTAAAGTCATCTAATTACCATTTTATCTTTTTAATTTTTTTCTTTATTATTGGAGTTTTTACATTTCCTATTTATAAGTTTTAAATTTCTTAAAAGTTTTTGGTGAATTATTCATCCCTTCATTTGGTAATTTGTTCCAATCCCTGACACTCTTAGCACCAAAAGAATTTTTCCATTCCCTTATGCATGAGCGTGTGGTCATGGCCATCTTTCCCCTTCCATGCACTATTCCTGATTTTTTTAATTTAATTTAATTGCAATGGAGCACACGCTCCGGTGGCAATTTCCCTACACACATCTTTCCCCTTTCCTGCATTCACCTACATTTGCTCTCTAGAAATTTTGATTTTAAATTCTTTCGATGTTTTCGGTAAATTATTAATCATTTCCCTTGGTAACTTATTCCAATCCCTAATACCCTTACCTAAAAAAGAGAATTTTCCCACACCCTTGTGCCACAAATCGAGTGCCAGCTTGTGGTCATGGTCATCTTTTCCCTTCCATGCACTACTTTTCATACCTATTGCAATATCTTTCCATGCCTCATCGCCAGTATATGCCCTGTACACTCCCATGACCCTCCTCGTCCTCCTCCTGTCTTGCAATGAATCCCATTCCAGCTCCTTTATCATATCTGTTACTGATTGCATTCTGCGATAATTTCCAGAAACAAATCTAACAGCCCTTTTTTGCACCCTCTCCAAATCCTAAATTTGATACTCAAAATGTGGGTCC
The DNA here is from genome assembly GCA_031002005.1 of Vandiemenella viatica. Classification (NCBI taxonomy): domain Eukaryota; kingdom Metazoa; phylum Arthropoda; class Insecta; order Orthoptera; family Morabidae; genus Vandiemenella; species Vandiemenella viatica. The sequence goes on along the minus strand of JARYHS010009875.1, from coordinate 17,480 downwards.
CATACTACACTACCATATTTGAGCAATGGTCTGACCAAAGTTTTGTAACCCAATTCCTTTAATTCTCTCATACATCACCTCATCACTGTCTCCAACAAGTGCAGAATTTTGAATCCTTCTCCTACCACCCGTCCAATGTGTCCTACCCAGTTAAGTTTGTTATCAAATGTAATGCCAAGCTATTTACATTTAAGTCTTCAGCAAGCAATTTTTTCCCCAACTTATATTCATAATTAACCTTGTGTTTTTTATTGCTGTGTCTAATAAGCTGACTCTTCTTTGTATTTATCTTCATCCAAAGTTTACCAACTCATCTAGATATCCTGTCCAACCTGCAACTGTTTACAGTCCTCTATCATTTTGATACTTTTATGTAGCCTTATGTCATCTGCAAACAATCTAATTTTTTATAGTAAACAATCAACACACTTATTCATTAGAATAATGAATAGCAAAGGTCCTAATACACCACCCTGCAGCACTCCCATTTTTACTTCCACTTCTTTTGATACTGTTTTTTGGGTCGTTTCTGACTTGCAACTAAACAAATGCTTTTGATGGCATACGCGTTTCACCTTTATTCAAGGCATCTTCAGTGCCCTAGATAAACATATATACAATGATGTTGTTTGATTTTGTACAGTTTTCTGAAAATATTAAATAGGAACTTACAGTTTTTATATATGCATTAACACGCGCAAGTTCGTGTTTCCATACCAGCTACACTATTCGCACTATCACTACTGTCCCAAGTTTATGTATGCTGCATTATAGGTAGTTTCCCCAGCCAAGGACTGTATATAAAATTTGTTGTTGTTGTTGACATCCAAAAGTCATAAGCCAAAGATTGTGTTCTTAAACTATTTGTTATTTTGAATCTGCTGTCATTAGCTGTGTCTGTTCTGTGCCGGTATGTTTGATTATAGGATGTGTGCTATTTATTCCTGTTTTGGTGTTTTGAACAAGGTTTGGTTTGTTAGGTGTATATATTGATTCATAACTTTTTTACCATTATTGATTGTTTGTGTATGTGAAGGTTTTCCTGAATTGTCAGCATGTTTTTGTTGTGATTATTAATCTTTAGTATTTGCATATCTGTTTGTATATTGGTGTGTGAATGATTGTGTTGTAACAAGTGTTCGGCGAATGTTTAGTGGTTGGTTCATCTGAGAGCTCTCAGGTGTTCCTTGTATCTGGTTTCAAATTTCCTGGCTGTTTGCCCTATGTATACAGTGTCACACTGCTGGCATGATGACTGGTATATTACATATTGGTGGTATTTGTTTGTAAATGTACTTCTGTTGAGCTATTTTTGGATAGTGTTTTTGGTTCTAAATGCTATTTTTATTCCCAATTTTCTAAAGACGTTCGCTATCTTGTGTGTATTTGTGTTTTGATATATCATTGTGTACCAATGTTTGTTGTCTTTTTGTGTGATGGTTTGTAGTTTTATGTGTTGGTCATTGGGTGTTTGATTTATGATGTTGTTTGTTTGTTTTCTGATTTTGTATGGTTGAGCTTTTTTACTGTATTACTGTTGTATCCATTGTTCACAGCTATGCTATTTAGTTCCTTGTTATAGTTGAGCTTAGTGAGTGGTATTTGGTTCATCCTGTGTAACATATATCTGAGTGCTGCCTGTTTCTCACTGGAGGGGTGATTGGAGCTTTGGTGGATGATTATGTCAGTGTTGGTGGGTTTCCTATATATGCTAAAACTGTGCTTGTTATCAATCTTTTTGACTGTAATCTCTAGGAAATGTAGTTGGTTGTTTTTTTCTGTTTCCATAGTAAAACTGATATTTTTGTGTAGGTTGTTAATGTCTGTGTGAAATTCTTTTATGCATTCTGGTGGTTCATTTAGGAGGCAAAATACATCATCTACATATTTAAGCCAATAGATTATATTATATTTTTTACTGGGGACAATGGATTCGAATATTTTATTTTCTATATAATCCATGAAGATGGAGGCCATTATTCCAGATATTGGGCTCCCCATTGGTAATCCTTCTTTCTTTATAAAGTAGTCATTGTTGAATAAAAAATAATTTTGTGATGTGACTAAATTTAGTAGGGCAAGTATTTCTGTTATGAGGGCTGAGGGCATATTGCTGTGTGTTGTCAAGTTTCTGTGTATATGGTCTATTGTTTGGTTTACAGGTATTTTTAAAAATATGCTTACTACATCAAATGATATAATAGTTGTTGTGTCTGGGATCAAGGTGTGTTCTAATTTTTCCGTCAGATGTTGGGTGTTTTTTTATGTTTCTGTCTTTGCAGGGCCGGCGCTAGGATTCTCGGGCCCAGGGTAAACGATCTTAGGCCCCCTCCCCCCCCCCTTCCGCTCCGAAAATATTTTGACTTTTCACTTTTGTATTTTTGGATAAATTCAGAACATTTTAATACAAAAATGTTCAAAATTATTGGTGCAGATTATCAAATTTGTGTTTGATTTCTATTTATTTAGGCACCCAGGCCGGCGGGGCCGCCCCTTTGGTGGCCCGGGCCCCGGGTAATTTTGCCCCGCTTAACCCCCCCTAACGCCGGCCCTGTGTCTTTGTGGTATTTGTAATGTTTTGTGAGGTATGTGTGTAAATATTGAGCTACTTTGTAAGTTGGAGCATTCCTGAAATTTACTACAGGTCTTACTGGAATGTCCTCTTTGTGTATCTTGATTTGGCTTCTCATTTTGGGTGCAGTGGGATTTTTCTAAGTCATATTTTGTTTCTGCCAATCTGTGAATAATAATGTAGTGGTTTTTAAGCATTTTTTAACATCTGTTTGGAATCGATTAGTGGGATCTGACTTGAGCTTGGATATGTTATTGTTTTCTATGAGCTGATTAGTTTTTGTGATGTAGTCATTGTTTTGTATTAGTACAACAGTATTACCTTTATCTGCTTTGATTACCACAATATCATGTTTTGTGAGTTTTCTCTTTGGTTGTTGTAAAGTTTTGTTTGTGTTTTCTACATTTCTGTGGTTGTGAGTTGAATTGATGCTGTTTATTTCCTTTGCTATAAGCTCTCTAGCAAGAGTAGTGTTTATCAGGCTGTTACTACGTTTTTCTTCTTATGTCAGTATGTATTCTGCTTCAGTTATGATGTCTTCCATGACTTTATCCTTGTCTGCGTTATTTAGATTGTGTTAGATTGTGTTTGAGACCTTTTTCTAGTAATTTTTGTTCTTTTTCTCTTAGATTTATGGTTGTCAAATTGACTACCCACGGGAGGAATGTCTGTATTGGTGTGTGGTTGTTATATTGTTTGTTATGTGTACTTGTAATATGTTGTGTGTTCATAAGTATGCTCAATTTTCTCTTATGTGTGCTCTTTAGTATTTCAATGTGATGTGCTGTGGTCTTTTCTACAAGGTCAATGGTATTTTGCAGAATTTGTGGGTTGTTTATTGTATTTGATAATTCTAAATTCATCAGGTACAGTGTTTTATTGAGTTTTTCCTTGTTTGAATAGTGATCTCTAATTTCGTTGTTTAACCAATTGGTTTCTGCTGTTTGTTTTGCTTTTTGCACTGGTATGGAACTGTAATGAACCTTAACGTTTACATAGTTTGGTTTTATACAATTTTGTTTACACAATTTGTTGAAATGAATGTGCTGGATCGTCCGGTTCAGTTTAAGGTGCATCCTCTTGTATTTGTTATAAATGCCTGTTGGAAATGCTTGACAGAGCTGATTTAACATGTTGGTGATTTTTTTCGGCCCAAGTCCTTAGTTGCTATGATAACTGTTTTGTGGGTTGTTTCTGACTTGCAACTAATACTGGATACTGTATTTCCTACCCTAACTTTCTGTTTTCTACCTTTTAAAAATTCTTCTACCCAGAAAATCATTTTGTCATCCACTCCAATATTTTTTATCTTATTTACTACCATTTTATGGCTCATTCTGTCAAATGCCTATGACAGACCTAGAGCTACACTATCAATTTGCCCACCCCCATTGCCCATTTAATCTGAAATATCTTGCATATATCCCTCCATATGAGATTTGCATGAATATCCTTGACTGAACCCATGTTGCCTACTTGAAAAGCACTCACGTTCCTGACATATATATCCAATGTTGTTACATATCAGTCTTTCCATTAATTTACCTACCACTGATGTCAAACTGATTGGCCTGTAACTTTTGACTCTATTTTTCACCCTTCCTTTATGTACCAGTACTACTATCGCACTTTTCCAGTCATGTGGTAAGCAGCAAGTATCCAGACTTGATTTAGATAATATTTCAAGATAAAGTACAATGTCACACCTGGCTATCTTTAAGATATCTGTAGTAATAATATCTACACCAGCCCCTTTAAGTTTTTTCAGCTTTCTTATTCCCTTCATGATTACTTCAGGATGAATTTCAAATTTTTTAGTATCTTCATTTCTAATTGCGTTGTTAAGCTCATTCTCTGAATTAGACCTCCCGTTTCTGATTCATTGTCCCTAATTCTTTCTCTAAACTAGTTACTTAAAATCTCTGCTTTTTTCAAATCCTCAGTAATCTTCTCCATCCTTATCTATATGCATCACTACAACCCACTTTCCTCTAAATTTCCTGATATAGCCTTAGAAATTTCTAGATGCATCAGTTAATGGTCCTCCTGCACTGACAATACTCTTCATTAACCTATATTTAACCGCTTTCTTTGCTGTTATTAAGTCTTTGTTTAACTGTTTTAAATATTCCCTACTACCCTGCTGTCTCTTAACTATGTTATGTTCTCTTCTTACCAACATCTTTAACCTCCTCACTTCCCTATTATAGTACATAGGTTCTCTACTTGTCTTTATTTTTTGCCTTGGAATAAATTTTCTTGCCCCATTGTTGTTATCTCCTTGAGCTCTTCCCACCTTGACTCAAAGTCATGTATAGAAGAGAAATAAAACATTTTACACACTATAATATCCTCACTAATTCACAATTTGGGTTCAAAAAAGTATCATCCATAGAAATGGCTATATATTCATTTTTAAATAACACATTTGAGGAACTGAATAATAAAATGAATCCTGTAGGAATATTTTGTGATCTTGCAAAAGCATTTGACTGTGTAAATCATGAATTACTTTTGAAAAAAATGGAATACTATGGTATTTTTGGGACCGCAGGTAAATGGTTTAAATCATACATTGAAAGCCAAATGCAAAAAGTTTCAATTTTTGATTCTAAAATAAGTAAATATCCTTCATCAGACTGGGAGAAAATAAAACATGGAATTCCACAAGGCTCTGTCTTAGGTCCCCTCCTCTTTCTGTTATACATCAATGACCTTCCTGGAAATTTATCTGACAAAGTTAAGAGTGTTTTATTTGCAGATGACACTAACCTGACTGTGCGTAAAACACCAAACAGTACTATAGAATTTAATGTAAATGAAGTACTTAGAGTAGTAGCAAATTGGTTTAAGGCAAATTCATTAAAATTTAATTTTGAAAAAACACATTATATTAGGTTTAAAACAAAAAACTATGCATAGCCAGATATATGTATAAACTATAAAAACAACACAATCTTAGAAACAGAGAGTATAAAATTTCTTGGTATTAAAATAGATCAGAAACTCTGTTGGCATGATCATATCACTACACTACTGACAAAGTTAAGTAGCGCCACCTTCGCAATACGAACACTTTCTCTAACAGCAGATCTAGAATTAATGAAACAGGTGTACTCCTCATATTTTCATTCAGTAATGTCATATGGCATAATTTTTTGGGGAAACTCTTCACAAAGTAAAAAAGTTTTCATAGCACAGAAAAGAGCTATTAGGTTTCTATGTAGGGTAAAACCAAGAACTTCTTGCAGACAACTCTTTAAGAAACTGAATATTCTTACAATGTATTCTCAGTATATATATTCTCTCATGAGCTTTGTCATAGAAAATTTTGACCTGTTTACACCTAATTCACAGGTTCACAGTTTCAATACAAGAAACAGAAATAACTTGCATAAAACACAAACATCTCTGTCATTAGTACAAAGAGGAGTTAATTACTCTGGGATACATCTGTTTAATAAACTACCTAATCGTATAAAACAACTTTCAGATAATAAAGATGGATTTAAACAAAAACTTAGAGATTATCTTATTGGCAACTCCTTCTACTCCATTCAAGAATTTGAAGAAAATAATTAATTGTACTCATTATGACGTTTGCAAAACTCAGTTGCAAAAATGTATGTTTATTATTATATCTTGTATTTGTAAAATATATAGTTATATATATTTACTATGATATGACTCATATTATGTGTATATGTATCAACAATGACATGTTTCACATCCCAGAGGTACTTCCTTAGCAGGGATCCATGGAACAAGATTGATAAATAAATAAATAACTGTACTTGTGCCTTCCTTCTATTTGCTGAATTGTTCTCTGAAATATCTCTTCAAATTTGAAACCTGTGCCTTTTGATAATTATTGCTATTTGCCCCTTCAATTTTGGCTGCTGGTTTACTGAGTCCTCTAATATCCATCAGAACTGCGTCATGATCACTTATTCCTTCAGTTACTTGACTCCCCATAAGGTTTTCGTTGGGCATAATTAGAAATATATCCAAAATATTTTGTCACCTATTGTTTTGCTCAACCACTAGTGTAAATCCTCCTTCACTTATTAAGATATTTGCAAATCTTTGTTCCCTTGTGTAATTTATCTTATTTCCTTCCTAGTTTACACTTGGTAAATTTAAATCCTCATCAATGATTATCATTCTATTCTCACCTCTGAAATCTGAGTATGAATTTAATTTCTCCCCAAGAGCCTCATCTTCATCTGTCATTCTTCCAATGTGGTAAACAGCTAACACTCTGATTTTTTCTTTTTTATTACCCCAGAAATCTACTCCAAGTAACTCATGGTCTTGATCTATGAACGCCAGTGAACTGTGGTACTTTTTGTCAACTAGTATGGAAACTCCTCCACCAATTGCTCCTCTATCTCTGTGGTACACTCTGTAACCATCAGGAAAAACTTCACTTTCTAGTACTTCTTCTTTTAACCAACTCTCTACCCAATTATTACTTGTGGTTCGTGTATTCTATTAAGTTTTGAAATTCGATTGCTTTGTTCTTTATACTTCTACAGTTTACTTTTAACACACTTATTACCAGTTTTATATTTTCGGCATTTATCTCCTCTTTCACAGTTTTATGCAGTCAGTTATTGTTTCAGCAACTTCATCTATTTCCTCAACATCTGTGATTTTTCCCATCGTAAATCCACAATCAGTATCACTTTGATCATCTATTCCCATTTCTTTACCAGCATGTCCTATCCTAAAACAGGCTCAGTCCTGACTCCGTCATCACTGGAAATGGGCTCCCTCACTGCTTTAGCTAACAACTCAGAAAGTACTCCCTTTCCCCTCTGTTTAGGTGTAGGCCATGCCTTGTGAAACCCCACATACCAGGGCCAGATTTAAACTTTTTTTTTAGTGTAGGCGGTTAATTTTGTGCCGCCCTTTTCTCCTTCATACTTATACTAATCACTAATTTGTATTACCTTTATTAGGTAGCAAACGATTACATGTATATGTGAACGGATATAGACTAAGAGTGACTTCATTACTTGAAAGTATTCAGATTTAGTCATTCAATAGAAACAAGAAAAATGAATGTTTATTATGAAAAAAGAATACAAACAAGAAAAAAAAATGTAATACATAATTATAGTTTTCTACGGGATTTTTGATTGGCGAACATAAAGGAACAACTTTCTCAATGACAGTTTTCCATATTCAAACTTCGTAACACTTTTTATCGGTAAAGAACAGAAAACACGTTAGGACATACGGTCTGATTTGTAATCAATTATTATTAAATGATTGTAATTTATATTAATTTCAATCAGAATACTGGTTTTGGCATAGTTCAATGCATGTTCATTAAGAATTTCAAAGAATTTAATTCATTATTAGCTGAGAAATGACAAGTTTCAAAAATCATTGACTTTTCAGTGATTTTTTCAATAAAATTAGGACTTTCAAGCACTCTGGAACTTTCAACATCCAGATACTCAATTAATGAAATCTTAGATCATACTTAAGTGTTTTTATTGTAGAAATCATGAAATGTAAGTCTATCAGCAGAACCTTACCACTTTCAATAGAGTCTTCCTTCGGAAATATATGATGGGCGACAGACTGCGCTGAACAAGATAGAAAGTCAAGAAACTAATTAAGAATTAAATTAATAATTTAGCAAATTGTTCGCTGTCACTACTTACCAAAATGAAAATTGATAGTAAACATATTTTTCTTTTCTATTAACTGTCCCAAGTTTGTCACTTCACCAATAGATGTCACCACTTAAATGAAAATTTATGTTAGACATTTTTCTATTATGTTTATAATCACACACAAATCTGATGGCTTATTAAAGCGGGTACCCTAGGAAATTTGCCGCCCCTATCATGCTGCCGCCCCTAGGCTGGAGCCTATTCTGCCTTATGGGTAATCCATAACTGCCACCTACCAATGGTGTTGACCAAATCCCTTCAAGCCCCATCACCAATATATGTCCTGTACATTCCCAGCACTCTCTTCACCCTCCTCCTTTCCTCCAATGACTCCCAATCCAGCTCCTTTATCATATCAGTTACTGATTCAGTCATGTAAATCCAGCTGCTCTTCTTTGCATACCCGCCAACTTCTGAATTTGAAAACCAAAATGTGGGTCCCAAACTACACCATCATATTCAACCAATGGGCTGACAAAAGTTTTGTAACCTAATTCACTAACTTCTGTAGTAAATCCTCTCATCACCCTCTCTAGTAAGTAAAGGATTTTGTAACCTATTCCTTCAACTTTCCCAGTGTGCTCTTCCCAGTTGAGTTTGCTATCAAACATTATGCCAGTACATCAAACCTTCAACAGGCAATTCTGACCCTACCCTATAAACATAATTAATACTTAGTTTTTTTATCTGTATATCTAATAAGGTAATAGCAGTGGCTGTGTGACACGCAAGTCTTGTGCAACCCCAGCCACTTACATCGGTTTACTTGAAGAATGGTTTTCTGCCCCAAATATTGTATTGTCTTTGTTTGTGTGTTGTTTTGTGTTGCTGCTGCCCTCCTCCCTTCAACATTGGTGAGTGTTGGGTGTATTTCATCTGTCCTTTCCATACAAATATCGCCTCACGGCATTTCTTTCCTTGCATTGTTACCTATAAAAAGGCAACAGGAATCAAAAGGAACTAATTAAAACTGAATGTGTGAAGCACAGCATTTTATGGCAGCAAAGCATGGACTTTAGGAATACAGGATAGTAGCAAAATTAAAGCATTTGAATTATGGTGCTTCGAAGGATGCTGAAAATAAAGTGGACAGATAAAGTACGAAACGAATGAGATTTGGAAATAATGGGTGAGGAAAGAAATTTTGTGGATGAGTCATACAGAAAGAAGAGATAGGCTGGTAGGTTATATTTTGAGACATACTGGATTGGTTAACATTTTAGTCGAGGGAATGTCAAACGTAAGAACTGTAGAGGAATATATGAAGCTGATAATTGAGAACGTGGGTTGTAAGGGGTATGTTGGGAAAAGGTTAGCGCAAGATGGGAAAGGATGGAGGATTGCATCAAACCAGTCGAAAGAGTGATGACAGCAAAAAATAACCTAATAAGCTGAGTCTTCTTGGAATTTATCTTCATTTCATGCTGACCAACACACTTAGATATTCTATCTAGGCCACCCTGCTGCTGTTCAAAGTCTTCACCTGCTTTGGTGCTGTGTGCTATTATAAGACATTATTCCATCTGTAAGCAACCTAAAATCTGACTGTAAATTGTCAACACAATCATTCATTCGAATAATGAAAAAGCAACGGTTCCATACACTACCCTGTGGTATTGTCATATTTACTTCCACCTCTCTTGGTAATGTATTTCCTAGTCTAACACTTTGCTTTCCAGCTTTTAAGAGTTCATAAATCTAGGATGTAACTTTTTCATCCAATCCAATAGATGTCTGTTTATTTAAAACCATTTAATGACTTACTTTGTCAAGTGCCTTAGATAGATCTAGTGCAACACTATCAACTTGCCCTCCACTGATCAATTCATCTGAAATATCTTGCATATAGTGTTTATGCCCACCACCTGAGATTCACATGAATATCTTTGCTTAAAGCCATGTTGTCAATCTGCACGCCAGTTTCATTCCTCACAGACTTTTCTGATATAGTTTCATATCAATCTCTCCATAATTTTGTCTATCACTGATGTCAAACTAATTGGCCTGTGATTTTCAACCCTATTTGTAACCCCTCCTTTATGAACCATTACTACTATCACTCTTTTCCAATCCTCTGGTAAGCAACAAAACTCCAGACACATTTTAAATTAAATTTCAAGGTATGGTACAATATCATATCCAACAATCTTTAATAAATCTGTATTAATATTATCTACGTTTGATTTTTAGCTTTCTAAGTTCCTTCATAATTTCCTGAGAATTTATTTAAAATTTTGTAGTTTCCTCATTTATACTTTTAGATGGACTCTCTTATGATTTATTTCCTCCCATCACAGGATGATAGTCCCTAGTGGTCTTATTAAACCAGTCACTCAATATCTCTGTCATTTTAAAATCCTCAGTGACTTGAACTCCGTTCTTATCTTGAATAGTCTGAATACCTCCCTTCCACTAAGTTTTCTAACATAACCATAGAAATTTCTAGAGAGGCATCATTCAGTGGTCCTCCTGTATCAGTAATATTCTTTATGAATACATCCTTTGTGTCTCTCTTTACTCGTTTAGCTGTTTTAAATATTCCCGACTGCCTTCCCGTCTCTTAATTCTGTTGTGTTCCCGTCTCATTAGCCTCTTTAACTTTCTCACCTCCCTATTGCGGTATGTACTTCTCTTTATTTTCTGCTTTTGAATAAACAATTCTTCACCTTTTTTATTATCTCCTAATACTCTTCCCAATTCGCCTCCACTGGACTTGCTGAACCTTTCCCTGAAACATCTCTTCAATTCTAAAGTCTGCACCTTTTTATAACTATACCTATTCCCCTCTTCTATTTTGGCTACTCAATCTCCTAATATCCATAAGTACTGCATTGTGATCACTTGTTCCTTCAGTTTCATGACGCCTTACAAGATTTTCATCACGCTATATCCATAATGTTTGATCTCCTCTTGTTTTGCTCCACCTTTTGTGTAAAATGCAAAGGTACTGTTTTTTTTTTTTTTTACATTTTGCCCTAAAACACTCACAAATAATTTTTTACGCCATTCAGAGAACTATAACCAGTGCCACCTTGCACTGACGCATCTTTATATAAGTTATGCAACAGTAGAGGCGTGCGCCCGCGTTAATTGTTACTATTATTGAATAGGTATCACGCATAGTTTTTTTTTTTTTTTTTGTTTTTTTTTTTTAAATAACCGCAAAGGCAAATTAACTACAAGTGAAAGCCTTAATGTCGCTGTAAACTAGTGCATTATATTTTGGAGACAGCTGAAAAAGAATTCAAGCAAAACTGTGGTTGTTTGTCAGCGAAGGAAAAGGATTTTAATCGTTAATTGGATAATGTTTGTAGTATTGCACACACTAACGCCCCTGAAAACATGTAAAGGAGGGTGCTTGGTATATGTGGAAAACTAACTGAATAGGAAGAAAGGTCAAAACAAATGAAAATAAATGAACAAAAAGTACTTAAATATATGTGGTCCAGCGGGTACTCAACCTCTTCAACATCCCACGATTTGTTGATGCTATCTGAAGAAATCAACAACGCATCTAGTTCTGGATAGAATTTAACAAACCTAGCTGAAATAATTCAATCATGAACTGCTGCAAAGCACAGAAGAAAAAATATCATTATTACTAAACTAATAATCGCCTTGGATAGATGCCAGTTAGGTGTCAGAGATTCAGTTTATGTTCTTCAAATTATCGTGGAGTTACTAGGATTTAATATTGACAATTTTTCTTTAAACAAGTTTTCCATTCTACGAAAGAGGACACAGACGAGGATGAAATAAGAAGCTACAAATATCCAATTTTAAAATGACGTGACCCAGATCATGACCATTCAGTGGGATGGCAAGTTGTTGCCTGGTTTGGGTGTAAGAAGTTCCATAGGAGCACAACTTCCAATCTATCTTATAATTTGATGATAAAGAAAACAGCAACCAGTCACAATTGTGAATATGTTTATTACACCATTACCGGTTTCGGGCAAAGTTGCCCATCATCAAATGGTTTGCATTTACTTCACATCTGCAGATGCAAATTACAGTGCATTTGTGCTTCCTATAATGTTGAAAATTATTTACAATGAATGAGAGAAATTTAATTATTTTGTAATGAAGTTAATCTCAAATATTTTACTTATGTTCAATGCTGCAGGAAGTATGCTCATATCAGTGGTGAGGCACAGTTTCAGAAGTAACATTTTACTACCACTATTGATACTAAACACGAGCACGCTGTAAGGCAAAATTACATATAAAATATTATATCTCATAATTACATTTTGTAATAGGGAACTTCTGCTTGTGATAAACACCAAGGTGAAGTTGTTCTGAATGCTCTGAGTAAGTGATACAGAGCAGACAATGAGCTGGGACACAATAGCCTCTAACATAGGTCGTCTCAATGGTGCCCGGGCACTTCTGGAGCAAATGTTGGAAAGAAAGTTGATAATTTTTTTCATGACGGCATCAAAATGAAATAAGCACTCTGGAAAATATTTCAATGATACACAAATTGAGTATTTGTTACATTTCTGTTTGGCTGAACTAAAGCAATAATAAAGTGCTGCCATTTCTATGGATTTATCCATAGATCTATGGATTTTTATGAAAAGTTAGGATTTTTGGATTTTGTTCAAATATTTACAGATTTTTTTATCCTTTTTATCATTTGTTGATTTTTCCTTATATTAGTGTTTTGTTTAACTTTGACCGTACAGTGTTAATGCATTACAGAATTGCCAATAACTGTGAATGAATTCCTGCGAACCGCTAGTGTGAACCAACGATTTGAATAAAGCCCATATTTTGTTAGGTTACAGATTTCATAGAACCGTAACACAAAACTATCGCCGCAGTCTTAATCTACGGAAATTTTAGCGGCCATCTACGGATATTCAAAGTCAAGTGGGTGGCAGCACTGCAATAATCCTTCGTGAAAGACGACTACAGAGAACTAATTGAGCTATGACTTATTTTTGGATGACGATAGTGGCACAGATCTGAACAGAGTCAGTAACCTTCAAGGAAACCTCATTGTGTAGTACTCCATCTTTTAACTACGACCCTACCCGTATAAAATGTTCGTGTATCTCTATTGTGTTCACAAATTCTATCACTTTGGTCATTATACTTCTACAGTTCAGCAATAATACCCTTACTTTTGGCTTTCTGGTATTTTCAGCATTACAGTTTTACCCATTCCCGTCATTATTTCAATAGCATCAGTGTGTTTCTTTAGCATTTGTGTTTTTTAACATAGTGCATCTACAATCAGTATCCCTTAAATATTTTTTTTTCCCCTCACCAGCAGCTCATAACCAGAAAAAGGCACAGTCCTGACCCCAGTCGACTAAAACGCTGTATAAAAATATCAGCCTCTCTCTGACCCTGAGATGGGCTGACCTCTGACTTGAAACACTTTTCTTCACAGAATTTACACAACACACAGGAACTTAAACTTCGCGCTGCTCCAGATCACCAAAACCATCTTCCTCTAGTCTCCTCCCCTTTGTCTCTTTTCCTGCCACGAGGTCTGTTAGCGCGCTCGCCCCCAGCTGGGCCAATCAGGATGCTTCCAGCCAAAGCCTCGCCATTGATGGTTGTCCATACATGTAAGCAAATGACCCTGTCTCAGTGTGTCTGCTGACAGATGGCAGGAACTGCCCAACTCAGTCACCCAGGCACACACATTTGACGCAGGGTGGCTCCACCTTGACAAACATGTAATGGATGCCATATCACAACATAGCCCTCCTGTGTTTGTAGATTTTTCTTTTGTATATGTATATAGCAGGCTAAATAAATGGTATGTTTTAATAATAAAAAATCACTTGATTCTAAATTCTCACAATTGAAACTTCTCTCATATTTGTCGGTGATACAATTCTCTTGGAGGGTCCACTTTACATGGTCACATCCAATTCCAGATTAAATCACCATCTTGGTATTAATGTAAAAACAGTATTACAATGGAGCTTTTACAACAACAACAAAAAATAAAAATAACCAATGAACTTTATCCCATGTTAAATGCTAAACCGAAAATAACACCATCTAATAAAATACTACTTCCCTCAATGGACCCTACATTCCATTGTCAATGTTAGGATGTATTGCCAATGAATTACGTACCAGCCATGATGTTACAAAACAAATTTGAGCCACCATTCACTCATTTTCACTCACACAGATATGTCTTACATCTAATAGAAATTTGAAAATCCACTATAAATTAATAATGACTTAAAAGATATGACAAATAAATGGCTGCAACATCATGAAACAAAACACAAATTAGCAAATAATATTTAACATAGCAAAAGGTTGCTAATGCAGCACAATTAACAGTATGGACAATTCAAAAACTTTTACCAATATGAACACTTACATTTTTTTAGACATCTACAGATCTTTTACATAAATTGACGTTTGGTAAAGCAAACAATATTTGGTAATAAGAAACAAAAAACTAAACGTAATCCCGTGAAATCAATTACATATAATTTTTTTTATATAAAAAATATAATTGTCTGGTTAAACCTACAATACTCCTTGCATTTGACTCTTCACCGCTTATCATCCTAAACTATCATTTCCACAGACATGCTGTAATGTTTTATACCCTTGAACTAACAATTAAAAATATCAAGCAGTACTTCTGTACCTCCCATAAGCCTTTAATGTTCTAGTGTTCTTATATCATTTTAGTGTGTGTGATAGTGATGAATGTGTTAATTCTTATATGTATGCTCTAATACTCTACTTTTCCTTTAGTTTTATACTTTGACATTGTAAAAACTCTCCCTCACTCTACACACGTTGACATTTATTCTATCGTTAACTTTTCCAAATCAACACTCTTCATGACCAACGACTGAAGTAAAGGGCAACCACCCCTCTGTGCGACACTATGCTTGCTACGTAAAGGCTTTTCGTCATGAGTTTACAGACAATGACCGATTTTTAGGTTCCTGGCGTTCTCCATGCCAAAAATTTTATCGCCATCACTTAGAAGGTATGCATTTGGTGATACAACTTTGTGAACACAGTAAGGTCCATGGAACAAATGAAAAAACTTTACTTTCTTATCGGCATCAGACGGACGCACATTTCTTATTAGTACTAACTGTCCTACTTTGTACTGTTGAGTTTGACCCTTATCTTCGTATTTCTTTCGCATTTTAGCGCGTTACACCAAAAATTCTCTTGCCAGCTGTATCTTCTCAGCGATATCTTTGGTGATTCAGGAATCTGGATGTTTAGTTATGAACTCGGACAGTGTGTCCACTCTGGTCCCAAACTGTAACTCTACCCGTTTAAAATTCGTGCTGCAATGCACTGTAGAGTTAAAATATTTTTCAATTTTTGTCAAATGTTTGACCCACGAGTTATGTTTATTTCCAACTAGTAGTCGAAAATATGTACCCAGCTGCCTCATGTACCTTTCCGCCGGATTCGTATGAGGGGTTCGAACAGAACTAAAAGTGACCTTGATTCCTGCTTCACCCAACGCTTTACTCCACCGCGGACTAGTAAAAACTAGTAAAACAAAATAGTGAGCGGTTTTCCACACTCCACTACATCATTTTCTAAAATGATTTTTAATGCCCCTTTCGTGTTCAAACGTGATACTGGATATAACTTCATGTACTTCGTAAAAGCACAAATATGTGCTGACGACCGAAGTGTCCTTTGGCAAAGGGCCATAATGATCTATACATACTAGTTGCCTTGGTCCATCTGGCACAATGGGATTACATTCGCCTGCTCTTCTCGTGTTGGCATACTTAATCTTTTGACAAATGTCACATGCCCTTGTAAATCTTGCTACAACCTTCCTCAAAGATACAGTATGGTATTCTGCTGCTAAACCTTGATACAGTCTTTACTACCTCTTCATATTTTCCAGCGGCTCAATGTGTTCATCCGACGAAAACACACGTTGTCCTTAATTGTACACAACATGGCTATATTTCATATGTGGGCGTCATCTCCATTTTCTCCAGCAATCAAAAATCTGCGCACCTTCACTATTTCGTCTTGGCGGCATTGTTTGGCAATTTTTCGATCCTTTAAATCATCGGTAGTGTCATCATACTCGAATTTAACTGCTGCAATTAACACTTCGTTTGGCTGGGTTTTCTGGTCCCCAACCTGGTGGTTGCTCAACCAATCAGCGATTACGTTATCAGAGAGCTCTTGCAGAATTGAATTTGGATGTCAAATTGCTGGAGGAACATTGCCCACCTAGCAAATGCTGTCACTAGTAAATTTTGCATTCCGTTGGAAAGTGAAAGGCTGGTGGTTGGTTCTGAGGTATGTTGTACATCCCCACAAATACACCTTGAACTTTTGAACAGCAAAATGAATGCCACCCATCTCTAGCGCACTGGTGTAGTATTTCATTTCTGATGGCTTCAAAGTACGGCTAGCGGTCGCTACTATGCGCATATTTCCATGTATGTCCTTTTGTTGAAGACGGGACCCCATCTTACATCTATATAAAGGTAATATGGTTTGCTGAAATCTGGATGTGCCAAACAGACGTTTTCCTGAAATACTCTCTTGATTTTCTCAAATGCATTTTGATGTCACACGTCCCATTCCCATCGTTTACCTCCTTTTAATAGTGTGCAGAGGGGATGTAATATACCTGAAAAATTTGGAATGTTCCCGCTATAGTAGGCATAGATTACCAAAAATTTTCTTAGCTCCTTTAGCGTCGTGGGCGCCGGTATTGCCAAAATTTCATTAATTTTCTGCAGAGCCGGTGTGACTCCGTCCGGCGTTTTTACATATCCGAGATAATCCACTTTATAAGTACATAGCTTCACCTTGTCTGGACGTAAAGTGATTCCGCACCCTTCAAGTGCTGTGAAAAGCGTACATAGATGATGAAGGTGATGATAGAAAGTTTTAGAAGCAATTAATAGTTCATCAATATAGATCGTGCAAAAATCTTTGACAGCTGGTGGAAGAACTGTGTTCATTGCTCTAACGAACGCACATGAACTATCACGCAACCCGAATGGCACCCGAGTGAACTGGTATTGGCGGCCTTCAAATATAAATGCCGTGTACGTCCTGTTGCTCTCCTCTAACTCTACTTGATTAAACCCTGAAGTAATGTTCAGTGTTGATAACCAACGTTTCCCATAGAAATGGGAAATCAAGTCGTGAATGATTCCTGACCTCTCTCCGTCTTTCTCGATTCTTAGGTTCAATGTCCTTGCGTTCAGGCAAAC
>JARYHS010009874.1:0-25037 GCA_031002005.1 Vandiemenella viatica | reverse complement strand
AAGTATTCACATACTGATTTGATATTCAAACCGGTGGTTTTTCCCTATTCTCGATTTAAATTGCATTCAGTTCCGCCAATCGTATTCCTGAAGTCCTAGTTCTCTGCTCAACATGGCTTCTGCTACGTCCTCCCAGCTTCTTAGTGGTAATTTTAAGAATCTGTACTTGTTTTTCAATATATGATATTAAGAGTGGTGGCACAGAATCACTGTTCCAAAACTTGGTGACGACCCTAAAAGTTTGGATCACTGTTTATTACAAAAAGAGTCAATGTTTTTTTTCCTGAAAAGGAGGCAGTGGGTAATTTTTTTTTCCGAGAAGGGTGCGGTAGACGAAAAAAGATTGTGAACGTATGAATTCTAAAGTATTGTACAACTGGCGATGATGATGAAAGTTCACTGTGGGCTCAGTTATATTGTTATGAATCCGAGAATAGATCATCCAAAGAATACAGAGTAAAACAAACGTTTGGTAAAGACAATTAATTAAATGCTGACAGTAGCTAATTACGTGTTGTCATGAAAGAGCTCACCAGCAAGAATGATTTGCTTCTCTCAAGTGGGTGACTGCTAATCAACGAAGTAAAATTCTGGAAACGGCTTAACCAATGAGAGCTCATCTCTACCCGAACAAACCACCAGAAAAATCTGGAATATTCAAGAGACTTCCCACCTTTTTATTCTTCGCTGCTCCCGTTGTTTTAAATGTCTCAATCTTTGGAATATGGATTAATTGGTGATACAGGTCTAAATTAAAATGAGTGTTATTGATACAGAAAATGGGTTAAAGCCCTAATCAGGCGCAAACATTCAGCAAACTATTTCTTGCATTTACAAAAATATAACCCTTTCTTAGAAACAACGTTGTTATTCTTGTATACATTTGGCAGAAATAACTTCTCGCCTATCGGATGCTCCGGCCTATTCGTGCTTAACTCCTCCGAAACATGGGCCGTCGTACCGACGAACTGACATGGACGGCGTTGAATGCCTTCACTCCATATTTACTCTGAAGAGTAATTCGTGTTCATACACCATTTAGTGGCTGAAAATCTAGCACAAACACGTTACATAACCTGCTTGACCAATAAGAAATGTTTAAAAGTGTCTACCAGTTAGCCTAGTTCTGAAAGCATATTTTTTTGTCGTTGCTTTACTGCTCGTCGACATCAAGATCGTTAGAGCTTAACATTGGCGACGAGGAACGGGGAGTAATTCGTCTTTTTGAGGGTTTGAATCGCTGTCCGGCCATCCAGTTTAGGGTTTTTCATGCTTTCCGCAAATTCATTGACAAATGCCGGGATGGTTCTTAAAAAAAAAAAAAAAAACGAATTCGTTCCCATTCCTGGCCCCGAGTCATTTCCCGTCTGTAATAACCTCGACATCTACCAGCCTAAAACCAACAAAAGCAGTTTCCTTTTGAAGGCACCATCCCAGCCAGCATTCGCTGGAAGTTCGGGAGACCTTGGAAGAACTGATTCTAGATTATTATTGATTCTCTTTGCAACCAGGTTATGACACTAGCAAATAACGTGCTCTTAGTCTTGGTATATTGTTTTCAAGATCACTGACACATAATAAAAAGATATATCTGTATCGAAATTTAGTTGTAGAGTTAAATTTAAGGGTTTAATTCTAGATCGCGATACCAATACAACTTTCAGCCAAACGTAAAATAACGGAGCAATCGAAGAGTTATCCGTACAGTTTTTACGAAAT
This sequence comes from Vandiemenella viatica, assembly GCA_031002005.1. Classification (NCBI taxonomy): domain Eukaryota; kingdom Metazoa; phylum Arthropoda; class Insecta; order Orthoptera; family Morabidae; genus Vandiemenella; species Vandiemenella viatica. Next base: position 23,318 of record JARYHS010009874.1, on the reverse strand, counting down.
TTTTCTTCTGGTCCATGCAGTATTCCAAACTAATCACAATCACTCAATCACAGAACTCTGTCGAGCGTCAGGCCTGTTGTACCTTAATGACCTCCGCTACTATGGTTACAGTGTCGCAGGATTCCTTAAAATATGCCCGAAATAACGGTGTATTGAAGCCAAAATTGACACTTGGCCATACAGTCAGGGGACGTGAAACTTAGTGTTACTTCCTTATATAAATACATACACAAATTTACATAAATGCTCACCTAATACCCATATACACAAGTCACTGTTCATTTTACAAGTTCACTTGAAAGTTATTGGAACATTAAGAGTTTCTAAAAAGCACGTTACAAAAGAATGAAGTCGGAGATTTAACTGTACTCTGAATAAATAATTTCAGTTAAAATTTTAAGAATAAAATGTTAAAAACCTACTGTTCTGTAAATGATAAATGTTTACAATATCGAGAAGCAGTATGGGTTTCACCCAGTTATATTTCTATGTTGTTCCTTGTAACTAAACGCATCATCCTCTGATATATTGAGACGTTTCCTAGAGCAAGGAGATGACTTACATTGACTGAATAGCTTATATCCCAATGTTTTAAGTCTTTCCAGAGCGTGTCTGATTCATCTATAAATTTCCTACGTCCGAAAAAGATGTGGTCCATATCACTGACACAATTTGGTAACTGAATTGAATGCAAGTGGTGTCTGACTCTACCATGATTTAACCTCTATATTATGGATACAGTTTTTTGTGGCATATTTTTTAAGATGCCACAGTGTTGTTGGTATTTGAAGATGTATCGTCCTGTAGCGTTCTCTTGAGTTGGTCAGTTGATTGCTACATATCTTTCCAGGCCTCAATTGTTTTCTGGCGGATTATTGGAATTATGTCACTTCCTATTATTAGTTCCACTGGGGTACCTGTATAGGCAGCTTATTTTGCTAGAGAATCCTCCACTCTCTCGTTGCACTATATAGTGTCCTTGCGTTCCTCCGCAAGATGTAATGAATTCAATGTAATATTGTATTGGTGCATGTGTAATTTGAGGTTTGAGTAACTTAGTGTTCCGATCCTGTATACGTCTCCAGCACTGCCATACTGGAGTCAGACGTCTCGTTGTGGGGCTTTCTGAGATGTAGCCGTGGAGAAGCAATACCGAGGGGCCGGGCGGGATATGTGAGACGTCGGCCCGAGTGGCAGGGGGCAGATAACGAAGTGGGCCAGGACATGGACAATGGCTCCCAGAAACCAATTAGGTGGCTCTCGAGACGGCCAGACCAGTGTCCGTTGTTTCCCAATAAAGAAGTGAGGCCCGGGCGCCACGTGGGGTAATAACGGAGAAAGCTGTATTAGCCACCTTCCAATATACGGCTGAAGGGCGGCCCAATGGAGGGACTTGAAAGACGGTCGACACACGCTGATAAGCTTCTCCTCTGCTCTGCTCCGCGTAGCGATAATTCCTCCGAGCAGCGCTTTCGCGAGGTGATTTGTACCGTGAGCCAAATACGGGTTCATCTCGAGATCGGTTACGGTCCGACCATCGATGTGGATACAGTGAAATTGGTAGGACTGATGTCCGTTGCTTTTGGCGTTATGCTTTCAATTTGAAAACGTGGAGTGATTTATTGGAAATTAAACTTTGAATTCCTCTTTAATGAAACTTACTGTAGTGCTCAACCGTAGTCCATTTTTCAGAGTTGGGATATGGTGACACACATCAACTTTTCTTAATCATAGGTTCCCAACCTATTTGGGCCTGCTGTCCGCTTCCCCAAAACAAAAATTACTCAACACCCCGTAAAAACAGCTCCCAAGTTGTAAGAAGTAATTTAGCGCATAGTGCTCAAAGTTTTTGTCTCGTAACCCACTTCTTGAAACAGGTGAGGTGTAGAATATCATATAAAGAAAAACTGTGTAGGATTTCTAAAATTATTTTATCAAGTAGATATTAACGGTTTTCGCGTATAGTTCACAGATCAACAAATTCATACTATGAAAAAATATTCAATACAGGGCTGACGGTTGTGTAATGACACTAATTTTTTTATATTTGATGCCTTTGTATGTCATCGGCAATTTTAAGTACCCAGTCTCACTATTGAAAGTCTGTTTATTTTCTTAGCTAATAAATTGATGACTACGCTTGATCCTCTTTTGGTTATAGATGAACTTGGGAATGCAGTTGAAAACTACTTTGATGCAGTCCATAAAGCTGAATATAGTATTGGAAAGCACGGGGAGGCAGTTACTCCTCAAGGCTTGCTAATAACCAGAAACGCTCTCTATGATCTTTCAACTCCCAACGGAGGGCGGTGCCGCCCCTGTTGGGAACCACTGTTCTAAACAGTCCGTTTTCATCGGTTTTGATTTAATTGCGCTGGAGCATATGCCCCGGAAGTAATTTCCCTTAACATCTATTCCATATTTTAATAATAATTTTCTATACTTTCCCCTGTTAATTCACAGACTACATACTGAAAATCTTGCAACGAAAAAATGTTTACTAACAAATTACATATGCCTTCTGTGTTGTATTATAATTACTAAATTTTTGTCAATAATTCAGCAATGAAGTACTGTCGCATTAGCGCAGTAACATTGCAGGCTTGATGCTGCCGGTATATGCAGTGTTGCGGGAAAATTGCATTATTTAAACATTTCTGCAGGTAAGTCTACTTTTCAAGAAGTTCACTCGTGGAAAAAAATATTCTGGTCAGTTTGCCGATCTTACAAGCCGAATTATCCGTGCTTCGGATGAGAGAGTGGCTTATGTAGTTAACAATGCATCGTAAAAGAAGAATCGAGTGAATTTTGCGGTACTAGTACACGTATTGGTTATTTTCTGTGGCTTGCAGTAGTTTATTACAAGCAAACATTCTTAGAGTCTGCAGCTATGTGTTGCGCGAACCTTAATGTGACACACAGCTGGTGTATTTAACACCAGCTGTCATGAAACTTCATTATTTGGCGACCACTTTGAGTATATAAATTTATCAAAAGATTAAATGATGACACCAACTTCGAGAAGACAAATACCATGGAAAAGCAGTCAGATACGGGTTCATCATGATAGAAACAATCACATCAGAAGATACTTAAAACAGCAGATAATATACGAAAATGCAAAGACCATTTTGTCAGTGGTAAGCAATGAAACTTGGACCTACTCGCCTTGTGCGTGATCGTACCAGTTTTCCACTATTTCAGGCTTGACCACATTTCGCTGTGGAACGTAACTTGCCGTAGAGGCTGACTTGACGAAGTGCCAAGAAGTAATTAATGAAGTCTGCTTAACATACCTACCGGGCGTTCAACATATTAATTGTAAATTATTCCTTGTTAAAATGTTAAATGTTTATTATTTTATTTTTTTGGAAAGACGTGAACCTGGCGTTAAAGCATTCTCGTTCCCGTTAGACAAGACAACTGGAAATACTGTAATAATTAATTTCAGACTAATGCCTAATTGGCCCTTTAAAAAAGGCCATATCAGATTTACTTCTCTTTCCTTGCCTACCTTTCTGTCCCGGCACTAACGACGTCCATTTCAACGATTTGTAATTTTCAAAAAGCTCTTAATGAGAACATTACTGATTTCAGTAGTTTTCTGGGCAAGGAAGATGCCAATAGTTCAGTGGTACTAAGTACGAATTACTGATCATTCCAACTTACCCTTAAAGGGGTACAAATGAAAACTGAAATTTATCATTAATTTAAAAGGTAACATAAAACAAATAATTTCAATACTGCAGTACATGTATCTGCTAGAGGATATCTCGCGTTGTTTTTTATTATTACTATTCTGCTCTGATACTTACTAAACGGACCTCGTGTGCATTTATACTGTAATGTTTTCGTTGCTGTTTAAGAGTTGTTTATCAGGAAGCAAACGTCAGTTAATTAACTGAAGCATTCGACGTAGCACTGAAAGTATAACCTAACCCGTAATTACTCCCTTTAAAGTGCCTTTGGCCTATATCAAATTACGTTTTTTTTTTATTTATGATTTAGTTTGAAAATGCGCCAGAAGTTAAAACTATAATATGATACGATTATCATTGTTTTCCGACGTGATAACCTAACCTTATGTTGAAATATCGTATTTTTAAAAACTTGTAAAAGCTTTCATGCCCCTAGAACATTAAAGAAAATTATGCCAATAGTTATTCCTTCCACGACAACTTCAAATACAACAGCTAGAAACCATCAACTATTGTTGTAATTCCAATTTCTAATTGGATTTTCATCATGTTATGCTGATTCAGTGAAATTTTCTGAGATTATTTACTATTTTTAAATATTAATTAACACTATTTTCAGGAACTAATTAATTTACATAATATCAAAGTCAATTTATATATGACGAATATGTCCCATTCCCGTTATAGAATCAGTTTGCCAAGTGTGGAACAGTACGGTTTCCAAGATGTGTTAATGACCATAAGTAATATTTAGTTTTTGTCGCCTTTTTGCCTTTATTTCAAGTCATAACCTGACCAAACCAACTCCAAATCTATACATAGTCACCTGGAACTATATTAATGATGTGTAGTGATTAATATAATAACAGTATAGTGTAAATCTGATTAATTATATCAGAAGCTATCATTTATACCACGTTTATAACTATTTCAGCTGTCGAAAAGTGTGTTGTCTAGTAAAGATATTGAAGTAAATGATTTCTGTCGTGCAAGATATGACGCAGTGAAATTATGCATCGAAGCGATTTAGGTCTCGTGGACGTGGAGCCATTAAGCAGAAAATAATAATTCAGGGTTAGGTTAGAAGATTTTCGAAAATCTTGACGTCTGAATCAAAAGCGCTAGCTGCAGTGCAGACCAGGAAAGGGAAGCAAAGAATACAGTGCCCGTAGTAATTGCCGAGAGACGTGTTAATGAGGACCCGACTCACTCGACAGAGACTTCTCTGCGTTTCTACAACTTGGGCGAAAGGTACTCTGTATTTCATATTTCTGATCTGGCGACTCGGTGAATTTCAGTGGATGAATCTGACCTGACGTTCAGATTACATTATTACATACATGGTTTTATCCACTTAAAAAAAATGAACTTCTGCTTGAATTAACCAGAAAATAAAAATCTTAATAACCCAAAGTGATTAATGCACAATTAATTTAGCTTAACAACACTGTCCAATCTTCTGTATGTCAAGCAGCTGCCAATAACAGGCATTGTTATGTTGTACTAAAATATTATTTTGTTTACTTTTAATAATCTTGCTTGATTTTATTTTACATTGTTTTTTTTTTTTTTTTTTTTTTTTTTTTTTTTTTTTTTTTTTTTTTTTTTTTTGCTCTGTCTTCCCTTTTGTTCCTTCTTCATTCTTGTAAGTTATATTTGATTGCTCTGAGTCTTTAAGTTTGTTGTATTTCAGTTCTGCATCTAAAAATAACAGTGCTAGTAAAAAAAACTCTTAAAGCGAAGAACAGTGTAACATTACTGTATTCAATATTTGAGATAAATTAGGTTTTACTGTGGGACTTGTAAAATTTAAATGTTATACGCATTTTGTTACTCCAACGATGTATTTTATTTCAATAGCAAAATTATATATTTATAAACATCACCGAATCTAAGTTAACATCATGTTACTATTTCTCTACAAGCCACGTCTCAAATTTTATTAGACTGATAAATGATGAACAATAGCAAAGCCAAAAAGAACTAGGTTAGCTGATATCGTATTCGTAAATTCAATGCTGTTCACAATCTAAACTGTTTTGAAAACGAACGCTATTTTTCCATAAATGTGAAAAAGAAAAAAATTTGTAATGTTCACGCTGTTTCTCATTTAATGATATTCGATGGGGACGAATTTTATGTGTCAATACTGGAAAAAGATATCATTTCCTTCAGAATTTGATTTCTTCCTTATATTTATTTTCTGAGCCTAGTTGATAAGCTGTTAACCTAGGGCCTGACATTCGGAAGGACGCGGGTTCGAATCTCCGTCCTTCATCCAGATTTCGGTATGCGTGGCTGAATTTTTTCCCGTTCCCTGTCCCCCATTCTGTCTTGTCTCTGACTGCGATGTTGACGAATCGTAATCACTAAAGCCAAAAAAAAATAATTCTGAAACCACCAATATTTTATCAGTCTCTATTATTGTTAATATTCAGTAAAGCAGAGATACGCGGGTAGTGTGGTGATTGTATAGCGGTTTGAAATCTTCCAGGTAGTCTGCCCCGGCAACACAGTGGTTAGTGCGCAGGCCTCCCGTTGCATGAATCCCTGGACTGTCCTAGGGCATGGGTGGTTTTAATTAATCGTTTTTTTTTTTATCTCCTTACTGTCGCTTACGGTTTACTATATAGAACATGCTTAGTACATTTATTAATAAATAAATGAATAAATAATTACTTGCAGCCTGGCTCTATAGCTGTAAACCGCAAAAAAATGAAATTCAAATTTCGGACACTGTTTTCAGATGTTTAATAAAATACGAGAATAATGTGTATTGCACAGTAGTTCACAACCACTGATATTACAGTTTCCTAAATACTCGCCGGTTTCGTTATCTTGGTCGTGCAGCAGTACTTAAGTTGGAAAGCTAAGGCGTGGCTTCTGGCTTGGTCGGGTCTGGCAGGACGCCAGAAGCCGCGTGTGGGTGACAGAGAGAAGCTAAACTTGTAGCAGGAGGGCCGCTGCGTACTACTTACTACCACTACTGGTGGTGGTGCCCAACAGCTGGACCCAACCACACAGCCACTGGCGGGCACAAACATTCACCATATCTGTCTATTTCGGCCCGATAGCTGCGTTATATGCTGTACAAAGGACAACAAAGCTTGTTAGAGGTTTTCATAACATTATTTCCTCATGTAACACGCTAGTAACAACTTTTTGTGAAGCCAGTAATATTTTACAGGGCTTATAGCACCGTTAAAAAGAGAGAGAGAGAGAGAGAGAGAGAGAGAGTTTGTGTGTGTGTGTGTGTGTGTGTGTGTGTGTGTGTGTGTGTGTGTGTGTGTGTGTGTGTGTGTATGTTTTGCCTTGTTTCGAATAACTTTTACAATAAGATAACAATTCTTTTCCTTTCTGTTTCAGGTAAGACTATGCTTGTACCTGATCTGCTAGTCAATACTGGTTAATGAGGTAAGTAAAATCCTCTTATTACACGCTCCGAGCGTAGATTGGATCGACAAGAAAGAGGCACACCAAACCATTGTGTATAGAGGTGGTACGGCTAGTAACTTATCTCAAGAATCATCACCTTTTACGGGTTATTTCAATTTGGGTCAGTTGTTATCGCTTCATTCCAGAGTGTTATGCTTATTTGGAAATTATGGGTGAGGAAACAAAAGACAGGAAAGAAGAGACAGGATTGTGGTTCATATTTTGAAACATGCAGGATTGGTTAATTTGTGAGAGGAGGGAACAGTCGGAGGTAAGAACTGTAGAGCAAGAATGAGATTAGAATATATGAAGCAGATAATTGAGGATGTGGGTTGTCAGAAGTACGAGAATGTTGAGATGAAGAGGTTAGCGCATGATAGGAAGAGACGGAAGATTTCATCAAACCAGCTAATGCTGCCGACAGCAAAAAAAAAAAAAGTGTTAAATCAGGTTGAATTGCGTTTTTGGTTCCAAGTTGAGTATCTCATAATTTTTCCTGTTTTTGCTTCTTTTTATTTACTGACAGTATTGATACAGATGTGCGTAAGAAGTGACAGTACTTTGGGATTCGCTTATACACTACCCCCGCTATCTGGGTGGGTGCAGGCACGCCTGTATGAATCTTCGTCCGTGGCCGTGGTGTAGCCTACTTGGCGTAACGGCACTCCGCTCCCCCTCTCCAGACCACAACGAGTTTCTGCAGCGTGCGTGGCCTTCGCTGCCCTGGCGTCATCCCACTCACCTGTCGTAACTGATATTACTGCAGAGCAATGGATCTTCGTCAAACAGATAGTGACGTCTGTCCCGCTTCCTGGTATTCCGCTCTACAGTGATAAATGCTGAAACAGCTGTTAGATCGTCAGCAGTCGAAGTGGAATCGACTGAGGTGAACATCTAATACCGTCCAAACTATGTGAAATATGTCATGAGATTCCCTGCGACATGGAATAAACGCATGTGTTTCATGATGCTTTCGATATTTGTCTACGAATGCGCTGAATAATTAAGATTTAAAGCTTGGTTTTTATAAGATAACCGTGGCCCCGCATAAAAAAAATGATCTCAGTTCTCGAGCTATCTAATGTAAAAAATTAGCCATAGGGTTAGTTCCTTGTGCTTTTTCGTATAGTCCAGGCAGCATTTCAGCTTAACCAGAACCGCTAGGAAGGAAAAGGGAAGAAAGATAAATTTGATACCTTTAAATAACTGTTAAGTTCACAGAAAATAATCTTATAAATGGTTTGGAACTTTGAAAGGGAATAACATCTGAGCTGTAAATTGTACGAAAAGGACGAAATTAGCAACGATAAAAATAAAATTAAATTGGTATAGAATATATTTCTAAGATATTAGCTGTGTTGCAAGTATGTAGGGTGCTGATTTACATATTTCTGCATCAAAAATAGTTTGCTTGTTAAGGCAGCAAATTTGAGAGTGAGAATCGTACAGAGAAACGAAGACAACATTACGATTAATCTGTTGTAGATATGAAAAGATGGAGAGCTGCTAGTGACTTTCAGCAGTAATAGAAACATTAAAAATATGCTTCCCTTCAGTAGCATTTGGGAGTAACTAGTCGCTTCATACAGTTATAATTTTTATTACGAGTTTGTTAGAGTTTAAGAGTCCCCTTATTTTTCTGTCACAAGATGCTCTGACTCCCATCTTAGTAAAAGCTTCTCATTCATGTTACTAAACCCGCAGCTCACAAAATTTATTAACGATCAAGATTTCTTAATTACACGTAGAAAATTACTACCATTAATCAGTTTTAAAGGTTTAATAAAGTAAATAATACCGAAGGAAAAGAATGAAAACGCTCTAACTGGAATTATAGACATATTCAATCCATATTTTTCTTCCTTGAATTTTACCTTCGCTGATACCTTATTTGGCTGGATATCCCGATAAAAGAACCATCTATACTCCAATATTAATAATTGGGATCTTATTTCGCAGCTAACAAAGCAGACCTACAAGATCACATTTACAGACATTCCTCATATTACCTATTAATTCCGGTTTGGAATGGTAAGTTTTTCCTTAAAAAAGATATTACGTAAAATAAATTAATTTCTAGATCATAAATGATTTCTAATATTTTTCGGAATATTTTACACACATATGTAGTTATTTGACAGTAGTTGCATTGTGCGCATTTCAGTCGGAAAGTTATATAACTAAAAAGTGAGAGATGTAAGTACGTGTTGTACTTTTTTGGAATGCAAAGAAATTCTTTAACTGTTTACAGATTTGTTTCTGTTTTTTATTTTTTTACCTTACATTTCCTGCTTATTCTTACAAAAAATATATAGAACGGAAATTTTTGCTATTTGTCTGAAAAATTGTTTATTGCTGTTAGAGATCATAATCTGGTAAGTATTATTGAGAAACTACGAAACATAATTTAACCAGTATGGAAAATAAATGAAAACTCCACAGACAAATCGTGTTTTTACAATTCGTAGAACAATTCTCACTTTTTAATGCAAATTGTTATTTCAGGTGCCAGTACACGAGCCGCTGTTTTATTTGTAGGGCTTTATATAAAAGAAATCAATTATTCAGTTTTTACTTTTTGACAGACTGGGGAAGACAATACGAAAAAAAATCTGTTTTCTGTTTATGATTTTAAGATTGATTTTGTAAGAAGTATAGGAAATAAATGACTGGAAACCCTCCAAAGTGTAGGATTTTGTCCATGAAGCTGAACTTACCGAACTGCTCCTGTATCAGTTGAGTGCGGGGAGAAAACATTTTGACGATTAAGCAATATGAGCGATACACCAACCATGCTACCTCCTTTCCAGTGGTGGAAGAGCAAGGATCTGTTGCTAATGTATGGAATTCAGTCTTATTTGAAGGCTACTCTAGGTCTCTTTTCCTTATGAACGAGTTGGTAATATTTACTCGAGTACGGTAGAAGCCGCCGTCATTGGAGAATTGGTTATTTCCCGAGAATTTTCTTGGGAATAACCGAAGTTGAGAGAGAAATCGGTTACTTCCTGATCCTCTATCTTGCCTGAGGAGATATCCCTTAGATGGAAAATGGTCCTTTCGTATAAACTGGCTTCTCCATGCAAAACCGTTACTTGGTGGGACTCAGTTGTCCAATATAATGAAACTGACGGTGCAAGATCATGAATTTTGTGAAAAAAGAACTACTTATTGACCATAAGATCCAAGTAAACAAAATGAATTAGGCAGAATAGGTGTTATGAGAATTGATAGGATAAGGAATGAGAGCATTACACAAACAATAAAAGGCGGTCCCTTTCCGGAAATGATAGAAGGTAGACTAAGATGGTATGGGCAGGATTAGAAAATAAACAGAACCTCGAGAAAAGGCCTCGAAACTAAAATGCACACGAAGAGTTAGAGATGGATGGCTGAGTGAAATGGAGGAGTGCAATAGGAAGAGAGGAGATGAATGGACCCAGGTGGTGACAAATATATGGTGGGAAGAAAGAGTAAAATGGAAAGGCTGCACCAAGCAATACTGTCCAGTAGTTGGAAACTGTTGATGATGCTGGTGATGAAGAAAAAGATACCTCTGAATCTGAGGAATCATAGCGTTTCGGTGTTTCCTCTAGGTCATCAATGACTTAATCCTCCAGTAAACAATTTTCAGGTAGTGAAATGTTGCATTGTTTGTCACTCAGTGATGTGTGTTTTCTCCGGAGCACGGGACGCAGTAAGTTAATGTATTCCGAGCTCGACGCGTGACCGCCCTATGCTGACGACATCACTTTGCAGAAGGCTCATTGTTTGCAATGTAGAGACGGGCTAATTAGAGGCAGTTAAAGCGACGCGGTTGAAGAGAGCTGCGTGTCTTGCCCTCGTTACGTATCTCTGGCCCACCACTAAATGAATGCGAAGGACCTGCGAATTGTGCTGCGCCCTTCCGGTTGCTTAACGAGTGACGATTTGTGAGAGCTACCAACAGCGGAAAACGGGAAGCACAACATATCCGCCTACAATGCATCGTTTGGTCACACTTGGGATGTCTGTTATATGGTATGGAAAAGACTGTAGGCTAGTTGGAGAACAATGAGCAATGGTTACAATGAACCCAGAATCGCTGAATAAATACACTTAACCACGGCATTCATATGAAATACAAGGTTTAATGCGTTAACTTAGCTGTAAGATGTCCTCAGCAAATCGTAATAAGAGAGATAAAGTGATAGTGTGTCTACAAGATTTTATGGTGTGTTATTCTTTTTGTAGATCACTGCTAAGTGCAGACTGCTGTCCCGTTAATGTATTTAAGAGGGAAGCGAGAGAGTTTGTATAACTATTTCTTGGCACCTGTATAATCCTGGGAGTGACGCCATGGAGACACTTGGCAATTCATCAGTAGCAGACCGAAGTTCATTCTTACCAACCTTACCAAATATACTTGTTCTTTTCGCGATGCAGTGATGTTTGGGATGTTATCCAAACCTTTGCTACACGTAATGGTTATTTGGAATTAAAGCTACAACTATTCAGCACTCAATATATCTCGTAATATAAGCTTATACGCAGCGCTGTAGGGTTTCAGCAACTAATTTATCTGGAAATTCCCAGTCGAATGATATCTCACACATACATAGTTCCTCCTCACTTTTTTGACTGGTTTTGTAAAATCGGCCACTAATGTTTAATATTTTATCTCCCTGGTTATCTGCTTCTTATTCTGTTATTTGTCTTTCCTTTGGTTCAAACACCCTGTTAGTAAATCAGACTGATGTGAATGTTTTAAAATTTAAATGATCCAGTTTTGTTGTTTTCAAAAACGTTTTCACGATTTACTTTTTTCACCAATCATTTCTTGCTGCAGCATAGCGTTTCAGTTTTTTCTTCTTTCTGACTACTACAGTGTCATCGACTCACTGTCATGCTCTAACTATACAAAGCAATTCCTCGGTCAATGTTTGATATTAAATTTCTGTGTTTGAAGAAGAATATGATTCGCTTTTATCATCTTCCATGCAACACACATCTGTTTTAATTTTACTTCGTATTTATCAATTTCGCTTACAACAGTTAGTGTAAAATAGTCTATGGTTACTAATTTGTGTTACAATTCATGATTACTTTTCATTATATTCAGCAGCAATTTGTCTCCAGTAATTTGTTGGTCTTTGTTTGTTTGTTTGCTTTTGGTTTTAAGTCTCGTAGACGTCGATATTATTTAGAAGCGGAAAAGATCTGGGGCCAAGGAATAGGAAGGAATTCGGCCATGACCTTTTAAAAGAACCATTTCGGCATTCAACTGGAATCATTTGGGGAAATCATGGAAAACGCCAATCTGGATGACCGGATCGGGATTCGAACCCACGTTCTCCCGAACGCGTGGCCATAGCGTTACCGCTTACTCACCATGCTAGGTCGTGATTTGTCTATGCCGCCAATAATGTAAATAGCCTGTATCATACGTTAGTAATATAAGTCGTCAGCAAGTAAAGTATATTAGCAAACAACGCGGAAAAGTATTTGTAGTTTCGCAAAAATCGTTGTGGCTATGTACACACTGTGACAATAAATTTGGCCGCCGCTGAAAAATTCTATCACTCTTATTTTGCAAAATCTGACATCAATGTTATCCCAGGAAACAGTAATGTAATACTGGCAAACCAGTATTGCATTACTGTTTCTTAGGACGACATTGGTGTCAGATTGTGCAAAATAAGAGTGATAGAATTTTTCAGCGGCGGCCAAATTTACTGTCAAAGTGTGTACCTTTGCGTACTGATGCTTTTGCAGAACGACTGTCGGGGAATTACAGTTCTGAATGCGGAAAAGGGTACGTGTTAGAATTGCATTAACTGCAGGTATATATATGAGCTAATGCTTTATTCGTGCGGGTTGTATATTAACATATCTAACGTCAAGGTGAGGACTGAAACTGCATCGAATTCTTTGAGGAACTGCGATAATATCATAGTTCTGGCAGCCTCGATGCAGATCTTGGCCCTCATAACTCGCCAGTTCTACATTGAAATAGTAATTAAAATAATGATAAAATATTTAGCTTGGGGAGATTAATAATTAAATATCAAAATTAAATTAATGATCGTAAAGGGATATCTTTGTATTATCGATAAGCAAAGATTAAAGTTTCACAGTTTATCATTTATTAACAAAAAATGGACAACTTAATGAAATATTTTATAGGGCTAATATCTTTATATTCACGGTTTAACATCCTTCTTAAACATAAGTGATTTTAATTAGTTAGGGCACCATCTGTTAACATTCTGAACATTTATTTAGTAAGAGCACTGAGAAACACACTATCGGTACAAGTCTCCCTGTCGGAGCGTTTCAGCTCCTACCAGAACTGAAGTGCAATACAGTTACAGTATTTTTATACGATATTTACCGTGGTTTGTGGTCAGTCAGAAGTTTAATCACTATAACATATACATTCAAACTGACCGGGAAAAAAAACCGGAAAGGAGTAGCGAAGATGATTTTTTTTTTTTTTTTTTTTTACGTCTCTTAACAGCGAGGTCTTTCGAGACGGGAAAGGATGTGGGGCAAGGATTGGGAAGGAATTCGGCCTGGCCTTTTAAAGGAAGCATCCCGGCATTTGCGTGGAGTGATTTGGGAAACCATGGAAAACCCAAATCTGGATACCCGGACGGGGATTCGAACCGCCGTCCTCCCGAATACGAGGCCAGAACGCTAACCGTTACACCACCACGCTCGGTTTGGTTCGTCTTACCTGTAAGGGTGTGTGCTTAAAAAATTTCGTCTTAGTTGTAGAGCTAATTACAGAATGTCCTGTCAGTATTGTAGCACGTCAGGTGGTACAGTACTACTGGTATTTGTTGAACGGTAGACCAGAAAAGACGGATGTAGCTGCACCGTAGTGGTTAAGATAAACATGAAAGTGGTTTTAAATTTACGAAAGGAAGTGTTAATACAAATCACGCGGTTATATATCGTCCCGACGTGGCTTAATGTGCACTCAAAGCTATCTGTGGCCACGCCCACTGGACTCCAGTAATGGTATTCAGGGCGACTGCGAGTGGCGGCATAAATAGCGCCAGGGCTCCCTGCCAGTCTGCCCGCTCTCAACTGCTCGCCGATAGTCATCTCCCAATGTCTTCGGCATATTTTCTTTAAACTAGCAAAACTTTTCCCCGAGTTGGCGCCGGTCCCAAACGGACCGGGGCGCCGGGCCGGGCAATTCCTTCCTTCCTGCCCCGCCCCTCTTCTTGCTACGTAGGCAAGTCGGAGCTGATTACATTGCCGTGTGGGTGGCGGGCGGGCGGGCGGCAAGAAGGATGGCGCCCCGCCGAATTTCGCAAAGTGGTAGCACAGACCAGACCTTTTTGTTCGCCCGCCCGTGTGTCTGTCTGCCTGCCTGGGGCGGGACGTGTGACCTATATGCATGATTTGGCTGGCTGGCTGTGTACTTCCAAGGGGTGTTCGGTAGGGATTGGCGATTCCCAGAGTCTGTGAGCTGTCTTCTCTTCGTCTTGCCGACGCGATTGAAGTCGGAGCTGCTGGGTAGCTTGCTGCAGTGCTCAAAGGTCCTGTTGTTCCGTTCCTTCTATTGGATTCTATTTTGAATCTTTCTGTGTTATTGTAACGTAAAGCAAAGATGCCTTTTTTGGTAATAGCGGATGAATGCTGGGAGTAGTGCTTGGTAATCTCTTTCTAGCCTTCGTCGCTAGTATGCAGTTTCAATAGCCTATGACACGTCCTTGGCGATCTTACCACAAAACACTAGTCAAAGATGACAGAGAACTAAAGAAACAGTGGGTGTGGCTGCCTCTTTCTCCACCCATCAGAAACTGGTACTAACCTTTTGAAATTTGAATTAACTGCTTCGTTATAATGCCCTCTTCACGTTTTGCGCTCTCCTTTTTCGCAAAAAATCATCACAAATTAAATTAAAAATGCCGAAATATGAGATGCTGTGCAATCACGAAATGTTTTCAGCACTGCAAAAATTGAACACAAATTATCGGTACAGGAATCATATCAACCTAAACAGTTTCGTTTTGTCACAGAGGTCGTGGTTGAAACGCGGCTTGGACCAACAGAACAAAAATTTCGTTCGGCAGCATTCATCTCGGAAATGGCATATTTGTTTACGATGGAACTAATCGATTGTATCCTATTGCTTGTACCGATATATAGATGGCTAGCGTTGTTTTACTACACCTCGGACAAATATTTTCTATTTGTTAATTTCGTGCGTCTTTTTACAACGGAGAGAAGCTGAAACGGCAAGAAAACATTACACCAAAGGATTTAACCAACGTTTCAGAAGATTGTCATTGATTTTTCAACGCCGACTGCATCTAATAGTTGTGTCACTCTCATACTTCGGGTTTTTTAATTTATTTAGTACTAGTTTTCCAAAAAAGAGTGAAAAACGTGAAGAGGACATTACAACGAAGCAGTTAATGAAAATTTTAAAAGGTTAGTACCAGTGGAGAAAGAGGAAGTGTCCTCAGAAAGTGATTACCACAATTTAAATTCTGATGAATCCCACGAACTGAACATCCGTAACAGCCTAACTCAGCCAGCTATTAAATGAGATCTGGAAGAGGAAAATTAATGTTCTTGGGTGAAGAAGTAATACAGTCTGTACATTGGTGTGACCACAGACCACACCACCTCGTTTCAGGTAGCGATGTCATTCAAGGGTAGATCGGTATCTTCACGCCTCGCATTCGGTAGGACGCCAGTTCGAACTCCGTCCGGGCATCCAGATCTGGGTTTTCCATGGTTTCCCCAAATCACTCCAGGCGAATGCCGGGATGCTTCCTTCAAAAGGCCATGTCCGAATTCCTTCCCGTTCTTTGTCCCCAGTCCAATCCCGCCTCTAATGACCTCGACGTCGACGAGGCATCTTCAGTCGTATGACTCAGAGGCTTTGACATGGGCAATATTTACCTCACCTGAAAATCGGGTGCAAGCTTTGGATCTGTTTATTAATTCCAATCTTCGCATTTCATGGGGGTGAAGACTTTCTGTGTATCGCAACTTTTATTTATAACAACTATCGCCGTGGTCTCACCCGAGGTAGATGGTCGGTATGACTTCAATGGAAAACAAATCATGCATCTTCCTATTCTAGCAGCTATATTATTATTATCACCGTCTCAGAGGAATAGGGCAATAGATGGAATTTCCAATGCTATTACACACTAAACTTCATTTTTACATTTCTTTTTCAGACTAAGCAAATCTGCCTGGTCTGTACTTGTTCACCAACCGCAATGTTGCATCGGGTTGATCGCGTTTCGTAACCCCCGCAGTAGGACTCTTTCCTCCAGGTGAGAGAAGCGGAGAAGGCGTGATTCGTCTAGACTCTAGAGGTCTTATCGGAGAGCACAATGGCTGCTCTTTCAGCCGACTTTCAACATCGCCAGCCATTCATAACTTTATCTGTGCTATCGGCTGGAGCCCTATCTGGGGGACCTCATCTCGTCTCACGTGAACGTAACTGTGGATTCTTCTCGATAGCAACAGATGCCTCCAGCCTTATGAGTCACATAGATCCAGACTTTTAGGCGATGCACTAGCCTTTTTCAGTTTTGCTGAAGGATCTGCTTCTGCATCTAGGTTTTAGCTTTGAGAGCACCTTGTCACAGATACTAATATCCTTATCGTTGATTCTTATTATTTTATTTTTCTTTCCTTTGTGCCTTTAGCCTATCCTAGATTAGTGATACATCTTATATCAGTTTAGCGTGCAACTGTACCTAATGATAGACGTTCATATTGATTTCTTACCCACATATCGAGTTTAAATATTTTGATATTTCGGTGCGTTATTGCATTTGGTAAAAGATTCCTAGTTTTTGAATGACATCATATTACCTGGGTTTTATGTAGTTCGGTGTAACTGAGAGCAATATTTCTTTGTGTAGCCGATTTTTGATCTCCTAAAATCCAAGCTCTAATGATCATATAACCTGTTGCTTATAGGGGAAATCTAGTAACATTGCTTGTTCGTTTCATAAGACTATGAAACCTTAAAGAAAATCTGGACCTTTTTATCCGCAGAAATAAACAAAAATATGACAGAGGAGTAATACTTGGAAATTATTCCTCCAACGAATTGTACAGCCTTGTATGCTGGTTTGTGGACTCCTAGAATCTTCATGACTGTATCATCCTTTCCTTTTCTAGTTTGTTATGATTTAATTTACTACAAAAACGGACGTCACGTTGATATAGGATGTTTGAATTTGCTTTTCTTGAAGTTGAAAATGATGTGAAAAGAACTTTCTGGGCACTCAGACATCCGAAGAAATGTGATTGCGGAATTTGTTGTGATAATCCAATTTACTCTTCTAAATACTTTGTAAGCAGTGAGTATCGCCTGTATTGCTTGGGTAAAATGAGAGTAAAAATGGAAAACGATACTATTTTAGCAGATCTTGTTTTCTGTATTGGAAATATCGTGATACTGGTGATGTTTTCAAATTGCCACCACTTTGTTTGCTTCCCGTTGAAAGAAGTAAGTATCATTCGGTTCCTTCAACGCCGTGTTGAACTAACATAAGACTGAAATGAGATCGACTATAAGTCATTATGTTCAACGGTGAACAGCTACATTCGTTCGTAGAATACCCAACCTTAGAGGTATTATCGAGGACGGAACTGTTGGTATTGAGTACAATCTCGACTAACGCTGATAACGCTGTTTGGTAGAACATCGTTCATATATTTTGACAATTGACTTAGACGAATGGCTGGTTGCTGATGTAGACATACTTATTAACATCTTCAAGCTACATTAACTTAAGACACAATTGCCTCTTAATCAGGGCATTCAATATAAAACGCTAAAAGCAATCTTGCACTTAGACTGTAGAACCAGTAGAGCCACTTCTGTGATAACTTTTATAGAACTTGTATAATATGTGATCCATAACAGATGAGAATATACGCACATTATTCTGTTACGTATAGTCAACTAATAAATTTAGATGGTTATCAAACGCTCCAACTGTAGATGGGTGTTAAATTTACTTTGAGACCGAACATGGGGTGAACGGTTTCGTTCAAGCCTGATATTTAATATCTGGTGCAGCCATCCAAATTTTGAGCTTCCATGGCTGCTGACATCACTCCACGCGAATGCTGGGAAGGTTAATAATTCCCTCCTGTACCTTTTTTCTCCATCGGTTCTAATGACCTTGACTGCAAATGTATACCAACACACATTTTTAGTCCAGCTTCTTGGTCAAGAACTTTTAAAGCAATAATAATAATTAAAACTAACAGATGGAGAGAAAAAACGTTACTGCTTATTTTATTAACGCATCATAGTCAAGAATTCATTTTCTCAACAGAGAAATTCACACATTTGAATTTTGCCTGTACAATACTTACTTTCTAACATAAAATTATTGCATTGTAAATATATTTCTCTACTGTAGAATGTATGATCCAACTTCTATTAAGACTATAAAGTGATAAGGAGCTTCGCTGTTAATAAGGATCAATTTTGAACATTCGGTAACCTGATTCAGATTGGGTTAATTGTTTGACTAGTTACATGTGAGTTTACATGTTTTGAAATCTTCAAATGGAGCTTAAGATTTATTAAACGAAGAAAAACTTGTAGCTGTCATTTTTAAATGTTTTTAGCCATATCAAATTTATTTTTACGCAACATTTCTTCCTTTCTCAGTTACTTATGTTCAGATTTGTCTTATTACCCCTCCCCTTCCACCTAGTAATAATTGCATATCGCTTGGTGTCTTCAGTTGCGCGCTATGCCTGTTGTCATTGTAAAATAGTGATCAGTGACATTCTGTGTTCCATTCCTAGTGAACATCGTTACCATTTTTGATGACGTGAGCAAATCAGCGACCTATCATAAGATATCTTTGTTTAGTGACTTTAAATTTTTTAGCCACCTTCATGTAGTTGAGTGTCCTTTCAACAGCTTGGTGACTTACTGAGTGACATTACCATTGTTTGATGACTTGTTGGGGACTTTTACATTGTTAGACGGATTGTTGGCTGCCATTTCAATTGCTGAGTGGCTTATTGTGTATCATTCCCAATGTTTGATGGCTTGTTGGGCGCTGTTCCCATGTTTGGTGGCTCGTTGGGTGTAATTTCCATTGTTTGCTGGCTTGTTGGGTGCCGTTTCCATTGTTTGGTGGCCTGTAGGGGTGCTTTTTTGCTTTGTTTGGTGGATTGTTGAGTGCCATTTCCATTGTAGAGTCCTCTTTTCGTTGAATAGATGTCAGCATATTGAACATACTGACAAGTACTGTCCAGTGCGTGATACTTTCTAAAATACCCCAACGTTTGGAAAATAAATTTTGATGGTGAAACTTCCAGAGTCACAGTTTCCCCAAGTGTGATGGTTACAGTACTGATCCATTGGATGGCAAGTGTCAAGTCGCATGTGACCGGTATAACAGGTGCTGATGTCGAGCCCGCTGTCCTCGATTCCGCCTCTCTCTCGCTCCAGGCCCCGCAGAGTAAAATAGACCCGCAGTGGCTGCCTGCCGGGCCACTTTCATAACAGCAGACAGCCTGACTGGCTAATGAGCAAACTACCGGCTGCAACCAGCGAGAGACACGTTACGCAAAGGAGGATACAAGTGTCAACGAGATCTTGCAGTCAGCTGACTTGGGCAGAAAGATCACAGGCAAGAGGTGGTTATTTACAACTGGGACGCTCTCAGTAAGTTTACTGCCATCTGCTGTCTCTAGACATATGTAGCTGCAATGTATGTTTTATACCACCTAATAAAAACTCGCAGGGGAATTTTGAATATGGTGATTTCCCGTTGTCTTCCTCGGTATCGTCAGAATTATATGTCTAGATGAATGTGATGGTGGAATGCATTGTTTGTTTTGAGCTTGACAGATTTTGAAAACTAGAGGATGAATCCCGGTGCCGGCCTACATTAATAAGAAGCCAATTCATCAAAAATGTTGTGGGTCCTCCCTCCACATTCCACATGCGTATTGTTGAGACATTTGATATTTGAGGCAGGCGTTTCAAACCGAACATGGTGATCACATCTTTTACACTGTGGCGAAAATTTCATTTACAACGGGAGTTAAGCCAGTGAAGCACGTGTAAATCATGCACATTTATCAATCTTTAGGCCGCGTTTACACGATGCGAGTTGACTGGAACGACAGTTGGCCGGACCGTCGGTGGTGGGGGTAAGAGAGTGGACTAGCATCTAGTAATAATTTGAAGACAGTGCACTGTCCACTGTGAGGACAGTTCTCTACTCCTACGTTGTGATCATATTGAATGTAGTATGTCCATATTACAGAAAGGAGTTAACATCGTAGCTAATTTGTGATTATAATGTTGAATGATATGAGGAATAATAAAATAAAACGTTAAAAGAGTGGATATTAAAAACAAATGCTTTAATATGCCTCGGCGCCTTTAAAAAAAAATAAAGTTGGAAGTGAAAATATAGAGTTGCATCATTTAAGACTAACTGTATCTCAATTTGAAGAGCTGTTGTGAAATATTTTTTCCGATACATTAAAAATTACACCGCTATGAAGCAATTTTTTGATAGCAGAGTCTCTAAAATCCTTGTTCTTATAATTTTTATTCTTAAAATCTCACGGAATTTCCTTACTTTCACAGTTCTAAAGATTTAAATGCCTCTGCTTCACTCCGCTTACGCCACTTGTTCGCTGTCGCCATCTTGATTGTTGAACTGGCACGCCAAAAGTTGGTCGTGAACAGAGTCCACTATCCTAGTGATTGCAGCGAACTTCCTTTCTGTGAATGTGAAATTATAGTTTTAGAATTCACGATCGTATTTAGTTCAGGAATTGAAGAATCTTAAACAGAGCTCTCTCTCTCTCTCTCTCTCTCTCTCTCTCTCTCTCTCTCTCTCTCTCTCTCTCTCTCTCTCTCTGCTCATTTCCTCGCACAGACATCCTCTTCCCCTCCCTTACCAGGTTAATTGGTTTGTATATACTGTAATGGCAGGTGTGTTGGTACAAAGACAAAATAGTTACATATTTTATTAATTGTTGTGTTCAATGAGACGGGGAAGCATCCGTAAGGATCCAGGCTAATATTGCTCAGTCGTACACAGTACCTACAATTATTTTCCGACGGGTAGCCAGTTTCCACACTCTTTACGGTCCCTGAATTTAGATCACTTGTTATTACATGTAAATAAACGTAACCTATCCTATTATAAGGAGTCTGGGTGGAAGAGCGGTAGCCAGCGTTAGGGGAAACGTGCAGGCTTGCCAACTTTTTCAGAAATCATAATTTCAACTGGCTGGATTTTAGTCTAGAAAATTTTAAAACCCCTCGCAAGATATTTAATTTATACACAACCAATGGGCTGGTTCTAACCAGGGTAGAAAAGTGAATCCAACACCTACATTACGTGAGCTAGGAAGTTTATGAAAACAAAAAGAATAAAACATAAGAACACATTATTTCGTGTGGAATCATCATTTGTCAGATATTTGTGTTGTGTGTTAGCCTTTGCCTCTTGCGTTGGTGTTAGCATGAAGTTTTATGACACATGACATATGGTAGAGTTACCTAAACCATTTTGTTCAACTTTGGTAAGTGAGCTTTTTAATTTTCGTATCCTTTTACTAATTTATATTGCGTGGCAATTTTTTTTTTTTTTATACCATTACAATAAAATGCGGATTAACATTGAAGAGGTTTTGCCTTTTGTCTGTGTCATTGCTTCCATTGTTGCGGTAGCTTTATGTGCTGGGAACTGCAGCATAACAAGAGCAAGGTCATAGGAGGCCTCTTGGTGACATGTTTACTGAGTGATAAGGGACTCAAGTCATATGTCACTCGTGGTAAAATTTGACGGCCAACGTCACGGCTAACTATTCCTACTAGTAGTTACCGTCCTGAAATATGATTCAGACTCCACCGCAGTCGACTCCAGGTCATTTTGTACTCTTATCCAATTCCACTGAGACAGTTTTTCGTGATATTGATTTTATGACGCTATCATGTGATAACTATTTTTTGCTAAGGCCATAAGGCTTATCTACAATTAGGACATTAGTGCTATAGTAAGATTTTGCAGTAGAATCGAAAAAGAAATCTGCATTTTCGAAGGAGTTATTCCATAATTTGCCTGGAATATTTTCCGGAAACCATGGATATTGAATTCTAACAGCCCAGATAAGGAAGCGAAATGAATGAAGATGGTAATTACCCCCACCTTTTTTATTTAATTTTTGCTTACACCTTCTTGTTACTGAACGAAACGGCTTCGAATCAATTTTCTTTTTGGCTTGATCGCCCCCCAACGCTTCAGTAATTTCAAATCTGAACGTGGTAACCCACGATTCTGGCAAGGAAAATTGAAGTCTGTGTTTCCTGCAAATAATTTAATGTGGTTTAGCCAATCCCATTTTCCTGTAATTAGTTATATACTTGTTCCACTTCTTTTGTGCAGTAATCGGACTCCGGTAGGGTTCCAGTTTTAGTTTATCATTAGTTCAAACAAATCACATTTAGATGGTAAATTAAAACTTTTTTATAAATCGCCAACCAACAATCGCTGCATATATTCAGATTCACTTTATGGGAACAAAACAAAAACAAAAAAACAAAAAATCGCGTGGAGGGTGAACGGTAACACTTAGGGAGGACGCGGGTTCGAATTTCGGTCCTGCCGTCCAGATTTGGGTTTTCCATGGTTTCCCCAAATCACTCCACGCGAATGCCGGGATGGTTCCTAAAACAGGCCATGGGTTCCTTGCTTCCAGTCTCGCCTCTAATGACCTCGATGTCGACGATGCGTAAAGCCATAAAAAAGCAGAAGTGCCTCTTTGAGTTTTCGTTACATCGCAATTCTTACAGATATATCTGCACGCAACTTAGACCGCTGAGAAATTTGTCTGCCTAAGCCAGTCAGAATTTCGGCGCAGGGCTTCAGATTTTGAAAGAGAGCGAAAATGGAGCTGCCACGAGCGTGCTTTGCAACACACGTGTGCGTAACGGGACCCGATTAACATTTTGAGGGGAGGGGGTGGGGAGGAGGATGGCGCAGGCCGCGTAAATGTTATTTACCTAATTTGGTCTCATTACCGGGCGACATTAAGCGAGCAGATGGCGATATTAAGCCTGTTACTGCGTCGCCCGTAATTAGTCCGCTCTGCTCGCATGGGGCTCGCTGGACTCCAGTGCTCGCATGTGTGTTCACTCTCGTTCCTTGCTATCTGCAA
>JARYHS010009873.1:0-26948 GCA_031002005.1 Vandiemenella viatica | reverse complement strand
CTTTGTTACCTTTCGCATTATTTCTCTCTATAAACAAGATTATCTGTACTTTTCCATCGGACTGAACCAAATCCTCAAACATAATTAAAGTATTATGCCATTGTCCACCACCGTATACAAATTTCAAGGTATATTCAAATTGAGTGTAAAACATTTGAAAGATAGTCTACCTTTTATCGAGGGCATCAACCTTTAGACAAGAAGCGCCCGCAATGCGAAGGTGACGCGTAGTCGCTGGTCCTGCCCAACCACCATACTGCGAGGCGTGTATGTTTCGCTGCCTAAGTGCAGGAGCATTACAACGTATTAGCAATCTTAAAAAGCGCCGTGTAAACGACTTCCGGACGTCTTGTTACATTCCCTCCAGATATTAAAATTCACAAGTATAACTATGTATGTGTCTCTCGTATAACTTCTATAGAGTTACTGCGAGTTCCTTGCAATACATTGTTAGGATACTTCATGGTAAGATATTTTGTATAAGCATACCTAAAACGTTGTACATCTACATTCATGCTGCCATTTTACTTGGAAGTATTCGATAACAGGAAGGATTTATGCAAATTGAACAAATTCAGTTAATTTTAGTTTCTTGTCTAAGCAACACAATGTCTAAAGCGGAGTAGTTGTAAGAAGATCATAAACGAAAAGCATGTGGAAATGTTATAAATAATGAAGCGGTGCACCTTTAAATAAATTAACGCTAAAGAGAAATAAACGAAGTCTTAATGAATATAAATTACATTACCAACAAAACAACGTTGTACAGTATCATTTGATTTAATAAGCAAGTTCTCTGTCATCTTACAAACTGAAACAGTTTATATCATATAAAACAATTGTCTATACACAATACAGTTGCCAATACACATATGAAGGAGAATACAGGAATGCTACATATTGTCTCATCACAAAATTATATTCATTTCAGCAAGATGTTCTGCGTCCAAAACGAAGGACTACCTAAGTGCTCCCCATTCCCAGGTACTTGCAAATATTTTCAAGAACCTAGTAGAACACAACATATTTACAAACAATCTGAAATTTACTACTGCAGATATGTAGATGAAATTATCTGTTTGGTACATTATCCACTTAAAAAACTTACAATTCTATAATTACATTAATAATATCCACAATAAAATTTAAAAATTGAGATTGAAACGAATAAGCAACTGAGTTTCCTTGATATAACAGTAGCTAGGAAATATCCCTCGCACTAATTCAGCATATACCGGAAACCCGCGCACACAGGCACCATAACACGCAAAACATCTAAAGAGCCTAAAAACCTTACATAAGCAAGAAACAGGCGCACGTTAATCGGATTAAATACTGCAACACTAACCAAAAATTATTATGAAACAGAACACAACACCAGTACACAAATAGCAAAGAACAATGGGTACACTGAACAACTGATCGAACAGCTCAACATTAAATTTCGAAACAAGATCAAGAAATTGATCCATTTCGACATGACACACATCAGAATCCTTAACAAAACTAAAAAACAATGGTACAGAACGACTTACATCAATAAACACACAGAATAAGAAACATATTCATAAATACAGTACAAACTGCATTTCATAGAAACATCACAATACAGAAGCACTTAATCAGGAATGTATGAACTGACTTGCAAAAAGTTTGACCAGTACAAGAACCAGTGAAAGTACAAGAAGTAATGTTGGGCTCTTTAGACGTCCAAGGGCGGTGTGATAGCTCAGTGGTTAAGGGGCTTGCTTTAATAAGTTCGCTGCTCCGGTCCCGAGTTCAAATCCCGTCGGTTGCAGGAATTTTTGAGAGTTAATCGTATGAGCTACGGCAGGTTGTTCTTTGGTTCGGATTCCATGTTATATCATAGGTCCCAGAAGAAAGGAACTGGCCGCCCTACCTCTGACACAAGCTTAGTATGCCTCGTTCGGGAAGATCCAACAAACCTACGGGTTGTGGAATAAGTTATCTTTTTAGAAGTGCAAATAGAACTGTTCTAGACCAACACGCAACTGATACTACCAAATTCGTATGTAGAGTATACTTTGATAATAGTTGGTTATGTATACAAATAAATACAATGCTCATATGTATCGCTCTCCGCTGTATTTCCTCCTGTAACTGCCTTCAACCCATCATAGATACCTACGAAGAGAGTACTATATGCTGTAGGGGGTATAGTCAGGCGACTATCCATAATCGACACTGAACCAACTCACAGAAAACTTCCTTCTTTCAGGTGATTCGTTTTACAAACAAAAACTATAGTTATATTGCCGTAATATGTTTCGAAAACATTGAATACACATTTTTTACATTTTTAAAACATATGACAGTGTCCATACACAAAATATTAATTTTGAGCAGGTGCTAGGACAGAAAACATTTCAACTGCTATATGGTAATTCAACAGCATAGAATAAATGTTTGCAGTGTATTATAGTCTATTACAGTTTTATCTAAATTAATTGATTTGATATTGCTGATAAAACATTTTTACCGTCATTGACTTTTCAGACTGCATGTTCCAACGCGTGCTCCTTTTATTTTCCCAACTAAAATCTATTTTATGAGCACACATATCATGGAAAAGTGGGAAAAAAATTGTAACTGTTATCAGTAAATTAAGAATGCATCAATGCAATCTGCGAAGTCTAAACACACAGAAGTAGTAACTGCATGAATTTCAGCATCACAAAATTTATTTTCGCTCTAGGACAACTGCTGAAAATACTTGATCGTTTTGAATAGTACAAATCGGTCTATAGTGCTTCATACATGTGTGGTTTGATACAGGATTTAAAGGTAGGCTATAATGTTCTGTCCAGCTCATTTCATACAACTGTAGGTAACGGATTTGAGTCCGGTATCAAAAATAGGATAGGCATCGAATGCTGTTTTGAGTTTTTCTTTTATACCTATTATCATAAAAGTCATTGATTTTAAATGACATTTAACGTTTATATTTAGCTGTTCCATAGATATGGCAGGTCAAGATTTGGATTAAGAAGGAAACAAATCAAATCCAAATGCTTGGTGCACGATAACAATTACATTGATACATTTCGCAAAGTGTGCGTTATTCGTGGCATGAAACTACTCTTAACAATTAAAACAAATCATCAGCCCCATCAACTAAATTAATCTAAATTAGACGCACGCCACCAGCATACCCGTACATCCATCTCCATCTATCACCGCTCTCATTTTCATCCATCATTAGATATTTTAATTATCAATTTTATTACGTTCATCTTTATATTTTCACCATTATTCATAATATATAACCATCAAAATTGTTTAAATTTACTATTAATTTTCCTACTGTTATTCCGTTATTAATTTTGTCATCTATATATATATATATACATATACAACGCTAATAAAATGTTTGTGTGAATTAATTATACAAGCTGAAAAGGGCACATAACCTGGGCTGCACCTGGAGGGAAAGGAAATAATTTTAAAAAGGAAAAAGCTTACTGATAGTATACTTCTGGAGTTCTCGGATAGCAGTTTCCTAATTGAGACGACAGATAACGTCGTCGGAACATTGTCTTTTTAGAACACTACCCGACTGCAAACCCGTGAATACTACATTGGATATAATTGTTCGTTAATAGTTTAAGATGAAGCTACCATGTCACAAAAAATTCCCACCAAAGCTCTGGATAGTATCACGCGTGAACTACGAAATTCGATTCTAACTATGGGCGGTTGCTCCGGAGGCTTTTAACCACTTTACAAGTGGTCGTGAGAGGAACAACAGTGGACGAAATCGACGCTTGCTTGGAAGAATTTTACATTTAGTCCCAAAATTTGAACTCAACACTAACATGAGAGTACTTTCAACTACAGGATATAATAGTCTTTTTGCACTCACGTTACTTTAAGTTGGGAATGAAGAGATATCAATTAACAGAGACCGAGCGTGGTGGTGTAACGGTTAGCGTTCTGGCCTCGCATTCGGGAGGACGGCGGTTCGAATCCCCGTCCGGGCATCCAGATTTGGGTTTTCCATGGTTTTCCAAATCACTCCAGGCAAATGAAGGGATGCTTCCTTCAGAAGGCCATGGCCGAATTCCTTCCCATTCCTTGCCCCCCATCCTTCCCCGTCTCTAAAGACCTCGCTGTTAAGAGACGTAAAGCAGTTAAAAAAAATTAACAGAGGGGAAACTAATCCCAACAAATATTTACACTTATTATTAAACGACCACTAAAAGTTGGTATACAACGTGTAGCCCGAAATACCTGATCATTCCAGAAAGTTACTTACATTGCCTAAGGATAATTTTATAATAGCGCCTGCTAAAGAACAAGACGGAAAAATTAACACTGTGATATTCTAAATTACCACTCGGTGGTACCATGAATCCATTCAATATTCAGCGAATTCTTTAAATCATCGCACTAATTTAGTTTGCCACCACAAAAATTGATTTTAAAAATAGGAATGCAGTTTATATATACAGGGTGATTCAAAATGATTGTCGAGGTTTCAAAAAATTCCTACACTTAGTACAATTGAGATATGAATTTGAATCTTATTTTTATGTGTAAAGAAACTGATCAAGTTTTTTTTTTACATTCATTACAAATGTTCGATATGTGCGCAATGTCTCACTATGCACAAATCTATGCGATAGTCCATTTCATCCCACACGCGACGAAGCATGTTATCAGAAATGTTTTGAAAGGCGGCCCTGATCCGTTCTCTCAGTTGCGGGATAGTCGCAGGTAGAGGAGGAAGATAAACTTGATCCTTGACGTAACCCAACAGGAAAAAATCACATGGGGTTAAATCTGGTGAACGAGGTGGCTAAACCATGAGCATTTGGTCACTGTAGGTTCCGCGTCCTATCCATCGCTGCGGCAATTGTTCGTTGAGAAATGTTCTGACCTCCCGATGGAAATGAGGTGGAGCAGCATCTTGTTGGAATATGAAATCGCCCACCTCTTTCAGCTGAGGCAGCATCCACTCAGAGACCATATCGAGGTAAGTTAGTCCTGTTACTGTCTGTTCATTGAAGAAGAACGGGCCGTACACTTTCGCCTTGGAAACAGCAGCGAACACACACACTTTTGGAGAATCACGCTGGTGTTCAATAAAAGCACTGGGATTTTCTGTCCCCCAAATCCGCACATTATGCTTGTTAACTTTCTCGCACAAGTGAAACTCTAGAGTGGAAAAAGCCTTCTCTATAGCGTTAGCTGCCATATCGCAAACACTGACATCTGGCGGAACAAAACGTAACTACAAGATGAGCGGCTGCTGCAAAACAAAACTTTGAGAGTTTGTCTATTCATCCATGTAAAGATAATACTTGTATGTTTAGTACACAGCAGGTAAAAAATTCATGAAACCCCGACAATCATTTTGAATCACACTGTATATACCAGATTAAAATCTTCTGAAATTATGCACTGGGAACATACGGATACCTCAAAAACTAAATCTTTGAAAAACTTCCTCCCTGAGAGTAATTTTCTGTCGATTTAGTGAAACGGTTTTAATACCTGCAATCCCAATAATAATTATAATAATAATTCCATAATCTTCATGGCCTAGGACAGAGTTTCTTATCGGCTGCGCAATACCCTCTATCGTAAATGGCTCAGGTAAACTTGTAATACCACCGGGTATAGAACACCTACAGTTACCGAGCGTAGCGGTGTAACGGTTAGCGTTCTCGCCTCGCATTCGGGAGGACGGCGGTTCGAATCCCGTCCGGGCATCCAGATTTGGGTTTTCCATGGTTTCCCAAATCACTCCAGGCAAATGCCGGGATGCTTCCTTCAAAAGGCCATGGCAGAATTCCTTCCCATTCCTTGCCCCCCATCCTTTCCCGTCTCTAAATACCTCGCTGTTGAGAGACGAAAAGCAGTAAAAAAAAAAAAAAAAAAAAAAAAAACCTACAGTTCGTCACGAAATCGGAATAACAGAACCGTTCTAGCGTTCTTCACATATACAAAGCAATATTTTGGAAAAGTTAAGAACGAGTTAAAGCCCTTTAAATATCCCGTCGGAGATTAGGGTTTGAAATCTTTCGATCCTCACCCAATCTCATTAACCTATGAGCTACCAGGCCACAATATAATCCCAATGATTCCTTCTGTTTTAAAAAAGTCCTGTTCCCCATAATAGCTTGCTTTGATATGAATATAAATAAATTCCAGGGTTGAACACTTCATGTGCGTGGACTTGACCTAATTGGGAATGTTTTACCCACAAGCAACTTTATGTAGTTATTTCATGGGTCAAATAAAACAGAAGTCTTTTCGTGCTTGCATGTGTTGGTACTATGATAACTTGAAATTTTACCATAATATCAACGATATGGTGTGTTTAAACGAAAAATACTTAAAACACATCCGAAGTAGTTTTAAAGTTCTGACCAAAACAAGAAAAGTTATTATATTAAGTTTACTTTACCGGATATGAATACAATTTTACTGAAAGTGCTCTTAATTCAGACTACATTATGTCCTAATATACGGATCATAAATTTTATTAGAACTGAATAATAGTTGCACTAGTGGTGCGAGCGGCAACGAGGGTAGTGGGTAAGCGGTAATTCTCTGACCTCACATTCAGGAGTATGCGGGTATGAAACCCCGTCGGGTCATCCAGATTTGGGTTTTCCATGGTTTCTCCAAATCACTACAGGCGAATTCCGGGATGGTTCCTTCAAAAAGCCATGGCTGAATTCCTTCCGATTCCTTGTCCTAATCGTTGATCCTCTAATGATCTTGACGTCGACAAGTCGTAAAACCAGAAAAAAAGGTAACCTAGTGCGCCGTTAGAAGTCTTGAAGCGAAGTCTACTCCCTAATCTGAGAACGGATCAAGCATTAATATCTGTTCTGTAACTAGCTACTACCTTCAGAATTACCACATTTGCGACATCTGTTAAGGTTATTAAAGTACGGATCCCTGTTTGCGCGAAGCTCAATACTTGCCCCGATATTTTTTGTCTCATCTGTTTTAGCTCGAACTTTTCATGTCAATGTGACTTTAGCTTCCCACACTGAGGACGTCAAGTTACCTTTACTGGTAGAACACGATCTGCATTTGCACGCTACAAAGAGCCTTCGATTGACCTAGTGCAGAGAAGCGAGCGGCAGAGTACTTTTGAAATGTCACGAAGCGACTGAATCGTGAATGACAGCGGCTCCGCTTATCACAAGCGAACCGAGCGTATTTAATTGCGCCATCTGTCATTGCGCGTAGCACATGCGTGATTCACAAGCCGGTATCTGCAATGAAAGTAACTAAAAAAGAAATATTAAAAATTTTCGTGGCACATGTTCGTAGCGGCAAAAATTAGCAATTGACACTTCATCCATCTATGTGACTGATTGCAAGTAATGTATTGTGACATAAGAAATAGTGTTTGCTGTGTAATTAAAATGCAAAGATTTCCTCAGTTTCCACTCTATTGCTACAAGACAGTGTAAAATCTATATAGACCTATACAAAAGTCAATATTCATACGTGTGTCCGCTATAGACTATACAAATGGATTTACGCGCGGTTTTTGCAAAACTGGTCCCCGTTGTCTGGAGAAGTTTTTAAGACACTGAAATCCTCGAGCTGACCTCTAGGAAGAAAGTAAAACTAATTAGACAAAATAGACTACATCTCTATATTTATGAAACAATATTCGTATGTGTGTCCGCTATGCGTGTTAACTTACAAAACCATAGTTCTGCAGTACATATTGCTATAATATTATTGGATAAAGGAAATGGGAAAATTATTTCATGGTCAGTTAAATGTTGCATGCTCCTTCGTGGAAGCGAAATGGAATCCCCTAAAATAATGTATTCCAAGAGAACTGCAATGATCTTTAAATTTAAATAAACCATAATCACAATTTATGTAATCTTAAACATAAAAATTATAATACATGTGTAAATATCTAATTTTAACAGACGTTAATATTCAAACTTTCAGTTGTGTTTATGTAATCTCTAAGTATACTCAAATCTAGCTATAGTGAAGCATTACCGGGTCAGCTGGCACAGATATAAAAGTAAACAGAAAAGGCAAAGTATCAAGTGCCTTGTCAAATGTTTCCAAGAGTAGTAGGCAATCATGAGGTCTGGAAGTTAGTCATATTCTACCAAAAACACTCTCCATGTCTGTCATTTTCTGTCATACTATCTACTGATTTACGGGCTGTTCCAAAAAAAAAAAAAGTGTTCAGTAACAGCGAAAAATTTCGAATAGTGGATTTCTTGGTTTATATATGAAAAACAGAAGGATTATCCCGTGGTTTGTATTTTACGTTAAACTTAAGATTCAGATATTACGGAGATAAATGCGTTGCAACTACATCATAGGTCAACAGATCAATAAGGCCAAATTAAAGCACTATTAATTTTTTATTGCGAATTGTAATTTAGTTTGTGTCTACATCAATTTTGTTTTAATTTTCATTTTTAAATTTTATTTTGAATAATTATCTTAATTTAGTGCACTTTCACTAATATCATTAAATCTGTTTCTATGATTGTTTCTGGTGAGAGACCATAAATTAAATTGTCATCATTTCTGCTCCGCGATTCACTCAGTTCTTACCAGTCATTAAATGAATGAACTATGTAAAAATACTACAGTCATTGTTACAGACGGTGATTAGTAAAAACCTTTCCGCAGGATAACCGAATTAAATTATTTCCTCCGTCCTACTAAAATTCAGCTGTTTAGTGCGTCACTAACAGATGAGCATAACAAAGTTTGTTTACCTTCTAATAGTACTCTGCATCCTTGTAATAGCCGACCATATTTTGATACCGTAGAAATGTCAACCAACAGTGAAATCTTCCAATAGTAGTACGGCGAAATTCGCGCTCAGTATCCATAATAAACCACTGTTTTCCTTTTTCTTAGTAAAGAATTGTGCAAAATTTCAGTATGATTAATGTTTCGTTCGTTGAGTTGGAATACATCTTTATAAGCTTGGCCAGTGCGTTGTTTACATAACAATACAACTAATTAAGGCGGTTCAAACTGCTTATGCCAAAGTAAGAAACATACTATGTACACTCATTGGAAATCACGAAATCTGGATTACTCTACATTATCGAACAGCAAATTTTTGTGAGTTTATGGGCAAGAAACAAAGATATAGGGAAAAAATCAATTTAAATCATAGAAGAAAAGGAGTACTTGAGGTAAAACACTAAATGATAGACTCTTATTAAGATGAAAACTAAAGTATGAATCAGTAGGTATTTCAGTTTACAAATAGTAGTTTTTTGTCAAGTTATTGATTTCAAGCAAAAGTGATATCACACCACATCACAAAGTGTGATTTCTACTTACTATCAAAAACATAAACCGTGCTGTGTTGCGTAAATCTCCAAGACTTAAACGTCATATCAAAATAAAATTTGTTGGCTGTTAAAGGTGAGGAACAAAACTGCCTAAACGAAAATTCGTTTGACAGATCGAAATTTTAAAAACAAAATTTTATTCGAGTTTAACTGTTAGGAAAGTAAAAACTGTGTTAAAAACATAGTGACACTTTTCTCGAAAGCATATCGAAGTGTTCAGATATGAGACAAGAGTTTTCCAGTCATAGATCTCATTACAGAATAAAACAGTATTCCGGAGATTGGGTTGGCGGTAATAATGGTACAACAGCGCTTCACACGCCCAGCCGTTCGTTTTCTGCGGAAGGAGAATTACAATTTTATCGCTTATCAATTAAAAGACCAAAGTGCTTACGTTCCATTTTTCGAATTGATTTTTTCTCTGTTTTTGTTAACTGGAGTAAATTTTGACTAACGTAAGTAGTGAGGGACGGGGGAAGCTCTATAATCCCAACTTCCGGTCACGTGACACAAAATGGCGGCTTCCCTTCCCCTTTTCTGCCTCCCCTCCATGACGTCACATCCGGTTAGCGGGAAATTCTAATGGACCAATGGCGGCCAAGGTCGTATGACGTCACACGTTAGTTCCTCAACCGGCCGCTGGGATGGCGGCACCGGGCGGGCTTGCGCTGGACCGTTAGTTCACAGATCCGCTGGTAGATGGCAGCCCCCGTTAGTTCTTTGACTGATTGGTAGGTGGCGCGGCATGTATCATTTTGGTCTCCAACAAATATTTTGTCACTGCTCTCCATTAGCCGTTGCGAAATGTTTCAACACACATACAGAAAGTTATCTTTGTTTGCTAATCCATTAAACGTGACGAAATGTGTGCCGCGCCGTTAAGCAAGCTGTTTGCGCGCGCCACGATTGAGACACCCCACCGCTATAAATAGCTACCGCCACATCGGCCAGGCCTCATTGCTGTTCTGTTGCCGGTTGCGTTTAGATCGTCGCTACACCAACATGGAACATTCTCAGTCTGCTTCAGGTAATGTTAAGTGCCTTTAAATAATAAATTATCATGCGTGTTTGTATACCAGTGATGCTTAGTATTTCTATTTTTTTTCAGAACTGCCGGTGCTCTCTGCCGCAGATGTGGATAATTTCTTAACAAATTGTAAGTGATTTTCTTATTTTTTTTTATTAGTTGGATTAATTTAAGCTATTCAAACTAATTTTTTTCTTCTCTGTTTCAGATCTACCGGCAATATCATCACTATTTAGTGAAGAAGAATTAGCGAGTGGTAAGTTTGCTGAAATAAATTAATATATTTTTGCAGTAGATGTTTACTTGTTGCATACTATAATTTATTTTCTATTGTAGAACCACGAGTTGTCTCAACTCCCGAGCTGGTGTTGCTATACACTTTTTCTGGAGGTATGTATTTGACTGTAATTAATTTTTTTTAATTTCTCGTGCGTGTGTTGATACTAAAAAAAATTAATTTGTTCTGTTGCAGAGCCTGTGAATGCTAGTGATGTTTCTGGCAATGATTTTGCAACGGGTAAGTACTATATATATATATATATATATTTCTTGCTGTGGATAATATTCTTGTTTGATTATTTTCTGTAACCAACTAAAAATTTTTTTTTGTTGCAGAGCCTGTGAATGCTAGTGATGTTTCTGGCAATGATTTTGCAAGGGGTAAGTAGTACTATATATTTCTTGCTGTAGATAATATTCTTGTTTGATTATTTTCTGTAACCAACTAAAAATTTTTTTTTGTTGCAGAGCCTGTGAATGCTAGTGATGTTTCTGGCAATGATTTTGCAAGGGGTAAGTAGTACTATATATTTCTTGCTGTAGATAATATTCTTGTTTGATTATTTTTTCTGTAAACAACTAAAATTAAATTTTTTTTTTTTGTTGTAGAGCCTGTGAATGCTAGCGATGTTTTCGGCAATGATTTTGCAAGGGGTAAGTAGTACTATATATTTCTTGCTGTAGATAATATTCTTGTTTGATTATTTTCTGTAACCAACTAAAATTTTAATTTTTTTTGTTGCAGAGCCCGTGAATGCTAGTGATGTTTCTGGCAATGATTTTGCAAGGGGTAAGTAGTACTATATATTTCTTGCTGTAGATAATATTCTTGTTTGATTATTTTCTGTAAACAACTAAATTTTTTTTTTTGTTGTAGAGCCTGTGAATGCTAGCGATGTTTTCGGCAATGATTTTGCAAGGGGTAAGTAGTACTATATATTTCTTGCTGTAGATAATATTCTTGTTTGATTATTTTCTGTAACCAACTAAAATTTTTTTTTTGTTGCAGAGCCCGTGAATGCTAGTGATGTTTCTGGCAATGATTTTGCAAGGGGTAAGTAGTATATATATATATATTTCTTGCAGTAGATAATATTCTTGTTTGATTTTTTTCTGTAACCAACTAAAAATTTTTTTTTCTGTTGTAGAGCCTCTAAATGCATCATCTGAGCTGGCGAGGTATTTTGCCAATTGTAAGTTAAAAAAAATATTTTCTTAACTGAATTACTTTAAACCTTTTTGGCTGTGCAGTAAAAGAATGATTTTTTTCCCACAGATTGCCATGAACATGATGATCCCAACCAGCCTGAGGACGTCTTTGTTGGTAAGTGTTTAGATTTATTTTTATTCAGTTGTTAATGCTCAGTTTCTTTTCCTTGTCTAACTAAAATTTATTTTGTTATAGGTCAACATGGTTCCTCGGGACCCCTCCAAAAAAAAAAGGAATTTGGTCACAGATAATGATGAAGGACCATCTAAAAGGATTAAAATGGCAGGTAAGGTATTTCTTCTACTTTTTTTATTATTTTATCTCTTAGACTTTTAACCATGAAAAATCTGACTATTTTTTTTTTTTTTTTTTTTTTTTCAGATGTATATATGTCACCGCCGGACCTGGAAGCGTCGGACATGCCACAGCCAAGCACCAGCGCGTGGGCAGAACCATTGGAGGATGAGCTGCTTGCTACTCTGTCGCCGATTGAAGCTCTCTGGGCGACAGACGAACCATCCTCCCAGTGGCTGCCCAACACTCAAGCGACCGGGTCCGGCGTTAATGAGGGTGGGGAAAAAACAGGTAAGCCGGATGCTACGCGCTTAAAGCCAACTATCAGGGCAAGTGCTTACGGGAATAGGTTACTTCACATCACTGTTGTAAATACTGAAAATTTTAAAGATCCTGGTAATTATATTAGAGCATGTTTCAAAATTTTTAATGAACAAATTTCCGCGATTATTCGCAATCCTTCAACACCGGCTATAAAATGCCAGGTGGGGTTGGATTGCCTTTTCCAAATTCAGAAGAACAATGTCACTAACGTCAACCGTATTTGTTTTATGCCCAAGATGCGCGAACTTACATTAAGCGCTTCCCTGGAAGAGTGGTATGAAGTCTATGTGTTTCAAGATATCATGAAGAGATTTAGTGAATTCCAAGACCGGGATAGTGGCAAATGCCTCGATCAAATTAACTCCCTCGACATCCATGTAGCTAAATTCGAACCACTTTTTCGGGGCTCTTCATTTATAGCACTGCCATCCGATATCCAAGCAAAGAAAGCAGTTCTCAATATTAAAAATAGTGATGAGCGTTGTTTTCTTTGGACGATCCTGGCTTTTCATGAAAAGGTGCATGATAATGCGAATTTAGTTAGCAAGTATTTTAGAGCATGTTCCAAGTACGATTTAGATTTTGCAGGCATAGACTTCCCTGTAAAATTGTCAGACATTTCTAAATTTGAGAGGCAAAACCCTGAATATTCGATCAATGTCTACGGCTTGGAACCAGAAGTAGAAGACATAAAGTTGTAGGCCCCCTCCACCATGCTGCAGTCAAACGCGGTTTCCATATAAACATGTTGTTGATTACAGAGGGTGAAGATAAATTTCACTACTGTTGGATCAAGAACTTGTCAAACTTAGTCAGATCCTCATTAACTAGGCATAAAAATGCAATTTTCATTTGTGACAGATGCCTGCAGCATTTCAGTCGCAAAGATCTCTTGGAACGCCATGAGGTCGATTGCGCAAGGGTTGGCGCTGTAAGAGTAGACCTACCCGGCGACGAAGACAAAACCTTAAAGTTTAAGGATTTTGTACACCAACAGCGTGTACCATTCGTCGTTTACGCGGACTTTGAATGTTTGTTGAAACCCTTTGATACGTGCAGACCCGACCCCAACGCCTCTCACTCCACATCAGTCCAGGAACACATCCCTTTTGCTGCGGCATACCAGGTCGTTTGCGCATACGACCATCAGCTGAACCGATTCGACTCATTCTCGGGGAAAAATCCTGAGACGTGGCTGGTGGAACAACTCGTGAACCTGGCCCATGACGTTGATGAAATTTACAAGGCGGTCGCACCTCTTGTAATGTCGGCTGATGATGAGGCAAAATTTACCAGTGCCACGGTATGCCACATCTGTGGTGATGGCTTTGCACCGGGGGCCTGTTAAGGTCCGCGATCATTGCCACATCACAGGTGCTTTCAGAGGGGCTGCACACAATAACTGTAATTTACAGTACAAGAATCAAAGGCACATACCCATCTTTTTCCATAATTTGTCTGGGTATGATGCGCACTTCATTGTTAGGGCCTTAGCACACCTCGATGAAGATGGGATGGATGTCCTACCCATCAACACTGAACGTTATATTTCATTTTCTAAAAAGATTAAAGGTACGTTTATCACTTTGCGGTTCCTGGACTCGTACCGTTTCATGCAGTCCTCGTTAGATAAGCTGGTTGGGACTCTTGCGGAGCGTGACATGCACATTACCAGTAAGCATTTCACGGACCCCGAGCAGTTCCAACTGGTTAAGCGAAAAGGAGTTTTCCCTTACGAATACATGGATTCGTGGGATAAACTCAAAGAGGCCACGCTCCCTCCCAAGTCTAAATTTTACAGTTCGTTGTCAGAGTCTGATATTTCGGATGACGACTACGAACACGCGACACAAGTGTGGCGGGTTTTCCAGATCAAGAATTTAGAAGAATACGCAAGTCTGTATATGGGGACAGATGTACGGCTACTTGCGGATCTGTTTGAAAAATTTAGGGCTGTATGTTTGGACAAGTACACCCTGGACCCCGCCCACCATTTCACAGCTCCAGGCCTTTCGTGGCAGGCCATGTTAAAGAGAACGCGTGTCGAGCTGGATCTTCTGACAGATATCGACATGCTTCTCTTTTTCGAACGTGGAATTCGTGGTGGTATTTGTCAGTGCGTCCATAGGTACGCCAAGGCAAATAACCGGTACATGGCGGAGTACAACCACGACGCACCTGAAAATTTCATCATGTATTTTGATGTAAACAATTTGTACGGCTGGGCCATGTCGGAGTATCTACCCTCTGGAGGGTTTCGATGGTTATCGGCCGAGCAGATTGCTAGCATAGACTTCATGAGCGTAGCAGCCGACTCACCTAGGGGTTTCGTTTTAGAGGTAGACTTGACGATTCCCCAGGATATACACGACAATCTAGCAGACCTACCGCCATGTCCAGAGCACAAAGCCGCCCCTGGATCTTCTTTCACCAAGCTGATGACAACGCTGGAGGATAAGGTTCGGTATGTTCTCCATTACCGAGTCCTCCAGCAATGTATAGGCTTGGGGATGAAGTTGGGCACGGTACACCGGGTAATTTCTTTCAACCAGTCACCGTGGTTGAAAGAATACATCTCTCTCAACACGCGTTCTCGTCAGTCAGCCAAATCAGAATTTGAGAGAGACTTTTTCAAACTTATGAACAATTCAATTTTCGGCAAAACCATGGAAAACCTTAGAAAACACCGCGACGTGAAATTGTGTACAGGTTGGCCGGGCCGCCGCGGTGCCCGGAAGCATGTGGCTTCACCACACTTTAGGCGTATGACTATTTTCGAGAAAGACTTTGTGGCTCTGGAGATGGCGAAAGTGCGGATACTTTTCAACAAGCCGCTCTACGTCGGGATGTGCATTCTCGATCTGTCTAAACTGCGGATGTATCGATTTCACTATGAATTCGCCATTCCGCAGTTTATACGCCCCAAGTTACTTTATATGGACACAGACAGTTTCATCTATTTGGTGAACGGCTGTGATCCATATGAAGTGATGAAACGCAACAGGGAGGAATTCGACACATCTGGATATAATCCCAGCAATCGTTTCGGTATAGACCCTATAACGAAAAGGTAGTTGGGGTTATGAAGGATGAGGCGAATGGTTCCCTGATTGTGGAATTCGCGGGTCTAAGGTCGAAAATGTACTGCGTTCCGGCTAGAGACCGATCAGACCTCAAGACGGGCCAAGGGTCTGGGCCGCACCGTCACCAAAAAACTTACAATTCAGGATTATATAGAATGTTTACATGGCGCTCCATCTAAGTTTCACAACCAACAACGATTTCAAGTCTAATCTCCATAGAATTACTACTGTTGAAGTATCCAAGCTGGGTCCTGTCTAGATTGGACGATAAACGCTATATTTACCCCGACGGTATTGGAACCCTACCTTGGGGGCACAAGTCTGTACCAGAGAGTGAATGAGAGTAACTATTTTGTAAATATATGTGTGAATGAAGATTAAATATAGCGTTTATCCCGTGTATATATATTATTACAGTGCACTGGAGGGTGGGATGTAAATAGTAGTTTTGTTCATATGTAAATAGCAATTGAAAAAGTTGTCTTATGTGACAAACATGATGTGTAAATAGCAATTGAAAAAAAGTTGTCTTATGTGACAAACATGATGTATAAATAGCAATTGAAAAAAGTTGTCTTATGTGACAAACATGATGTGTAAATAGCAATTGAAAAAAGTTGTCTTATGTGACAAACATGATGTGTAAATAGAAATTGAAAAAAAGTTGTCTAATGTCGATCATGACATGTAAATATCAATTGATGAAGTTTTCTAATGTAAATAATGTCATATTTTCTCTGGGGTTTTGTCAGTGCACTGTATTTAGTATTAGTCATATACTGTAAAATGATCTATATTGTAAAAATAGACTCTATATTGTCAAAGAAAATTGTAAAAAATAGTCTCTTAACTATGGATGAGGAGAGAAAAAAAACAACAAATATATGTTGTACTGATGTTTTATATTGAAGAATCATAATTTAAATAAATCTTTTACATTTATCCATGTGTTATGTGATTTATCAAAACCTAACCACTTCACTAATGCCATATTCTTCCTTTTCCTTATTACTCGTTCAACAAGAAATGTACTTGGATGTTTTGTTAATTGTAATTCTTGCTGGTAAAATGCTCCTGCAATATCTTTACCCTGATAATCTTTAAGTAAATAAGTTACAGGATTTGATAATTTAACTTTTCTGATGGTAAACACTTCAGTTGACCAGTTTGGCAGGTAGCCTTTGTCAAACTTTTCTTTAAACCTACTAATCCTAACATGGTCACCAACTTTGAATTTTGCTGGTGTGGTAGTCTTCACACGGAAGTACACTGTAGAAAGTAAAGAGTTGTCCTTTACATCACAAGGTTTCATTTTAATGGTGCTATGCCACTTGTTGTTATAATTTGACATTAACTGAGGAAGAAGTTCAATCCACCGATGTGAGCCACGCCTGCTGAATTCTTGCCACATTGCATTCTTAATAGTTCTGTTTAATCGTTCAACTATTGATGCTTTAAGATGGGTATATGTTGAGTAGTGATTAATGCCATAGCTAGTCATGAGATTCTTGAACTTGGAATTGTAAAACTCTTTTCCGTTGTCAGTCTGTAAGTTTTTAGGTACACGACCACCACTTAGTATTTTCTTCATAGCATCAGCAACCACACTAGATGTCTTGTTCTTGAGAGGTACTGCCCATGCATACTTTGAATAAGTATCAATCACCATCAGTATATACTTGTAGCCTCTGTTTTTACGAGAGTATGGGATCATTTCCTACAATATCAGCTTGCCACAGATCATCGAGTCCTTTGATTACTACATGACGTCTTGGGAAATTTCTTCTTGCTGGTCGATGGAGTTCTGCCACAACTTGATCCATGTTACAATATAATG
The DNA here is from genome assembly GCA_031002005.1 of Vandiemenella viatica. Lineage (NCBI taxonomy): Eukaryota > Metazoa > Arthropoda > Insecta > Orthoptera > Morabidae > Vandiemenella > Vandiemenella viatica. The sequence goes on along the minus strand of JARYHS010009873.1, from coordinate 9,553 downwards.
TTTCTTTCACGAAGTTCTTCAACCACTGATAAAATTTCGTTGGAGTGTGCCGTATGTCCTGCTGATGTCGATGCGGTAAGTAACTTCAATCTTTCAACGAGTTCATTCGGATCGTCCCAATACACATATTCCTTCATGGGAAGAAGACCAGAACCAGACTGACTGACAATTTTAGAGATTATGGTTTTATACTTAATATTGGTAGCTGGTTTCAGAATATTACCAGATGGACTAAATTTTACTCTGTGGGCACTCGTGTTGTTTAATATTTCAAAGTAGCTTTTCAAGTCCTTGGCAGTATACTGTTTTGGGTTTTTCAAAAACAACAACTCCATTAATCCTCTAGTTCTTTCATAGTTCATCACCATCGATTAACAATCACATTTTCATCAATAGTAACAGGTGAGTTTCCAATCATTAGTGAATCATTCTTCCATCGAACACCATACACAGAATCATAATCTCGATCACTTCGACCAAGTGACTTCAAGATATCTTTGATCAAGAGAGGAGACTGCTGCTGCTGTATATGTCGCTGAGGTAAGAAAAACTCTTTCCATAGTATCTGTCACAGGTCTTAATGAATCCTTGAAGAATCTCTCAGAGTCAATTTGGCCGTCTTCAGCTCGAGTAACTTGCGTCGAATTGCATTGCGGGCCTTTATGATACCACGTTTGGTTGTTGTGTTGTTGGGTCCATGTTTACACACCGAATGAAGTTTATTACAGGTTACTGTATTTATTTTATATGTTAAAGTCACATGTGCTGTAAACGGCTCGTGGGCATATATGCGGGGAAAAAACTAAGTTTATCGCCTCGATTCACATGGAGTACTCCCTCCTTGTAGTTAACGTATACCCAATTCAATTTTACGTCAACCCTTTTTGGTTTTGTCTACTGAGAGGATCATTCCATGACTTGGATTTCACGATAATTTCGACCTGTATCTAGTATGTATGCATTATCTTGAAAGTCACCTGTTGCAATTATAGTTTCAACCATAGTCATTTCCATCGATTTTAAAAACATTAAACCATCATTAATAGCTTTGTTAGCATATCGTTTTGTTACCACATCGTCATCATCGATGGGGGTCAGCTACACGTTTGAGTACTTTACCCTGGCAATCCAAATTACCATCCTTCGCAAGAAGTATGTTCTGTGGTGGGTACACAAACACTCTCTTATTCTGTTCGTTGAAGTTCTCCCAACTTGTCCATGGTTTGTAATGATGTCAGGAGACAGTCTGTGCGCAGCTATTTATTCAAAAATGAATCAATCCGTTGCGATATCTTCCATGGTACATGTCGCAGTCTTTGTCAATAACCAAAAATCCATGTTTACAATCATTCCAGCAGTACCCACAGAGGTTCTTAACTCCTTGAACGTCATGTCGGTGTTGACGTGGTCATTGTAAATGGTTTGAGATTCATATCGTCCTGTTTAAGATTACGATCAAGTTAGCATTGTCTCTAACCAACTGTTTCGGTATACGGCTATATGTCTGACACAAGTAAAAAGAATCGACTGATCATGTGCCTGCCCATGCCAAAGTAATCTCGTATATTATTCTGCTTCTCACACGAAACATCATCAAACACAAACACAGAATTAGGTAGAGCTTCACTTGGAGGAGGTACACTTGATTATCACTAAATGGCAAATACTGAATTTCTTTAATGGGTTCTAATATTTTCCCTAGTAACTGATACTTTGGCTTGGTACAACGACTTTGAAACCATCGTATAACATTTTCAAATCTAAGACCATTGGGGTGTTCCAGCAGGGACAGCACAAGATTGGTTTTCCCACAATTTGATGGGCCACACACTATTTCCTCACTGTCTCAGGGAACAGAGGTCCGTTTCTTCTGTCCAGTTTAGCATGTGCCGACATGAATCAACATTACTCACGGGTAATGTGTCTCGCTGTTTGACAAACTTCATATTGACAAGTTAGGTGGTTGCTCCGGGCTATATATAGGCGCGCGATCAACTAAAGTATGTTAGTGGTAACAATGCCTCTACGAGGAAGAAGAAGAAGAAGGGTGCGTGGCTTTTAAACAAGCTCATCTGACAAGATGCCTTTTGAGGCGCATATACCTACATACCAGTTTTGTGGGTCCCGGTACTAAACTGGAAAAAACGGTTGGCACTTGGGCAGAAGGGTATCAACCCACTAGATGCAGCTGCAGGAACACGATATTGCTTATGCACAGGGGGCAGATAGAGCTGAAGCAGATCGGATACTCGTTGAGAGGGCTGCAGATAGAATGAAGGCTAAAGATGCAAAAGTTTGGTGAACGTGCAGCGGCATTCTTGGTTAATAGGGCCATGCGCTGCCAAGTTAAAGTTTGGCGGAGGTGTTAAGAAAAAGAAACCGAAGAAAAAAAAAGAAGGGTGGTATTCTCCATTAATACCTTATTTGCTGGCTTGTCAGCTGCTGGTGCTTTAGCAGGCTGGGGTGGCTAATGTCGTCAAAGCTGTTAAAGCAGCGAAAGAGGCGAATAAGCAGTTGACTGAGGAGAAAACGACACAACAAAACGATGGAGACACTTGCAATGAGGGGTAAAGGGTCTATATTTGAAGCCATACGGAAAGATGGGTCTGGATTAAAAAAAAGTCGGTTCAGCCGCTGACGGACGATGACATACGTAAGCATGTAAAGCGTTTGCGCATACCCAATTTTCGTGGTGTTTTCATGCGTGACACATTACCCAAAAAAATTCGTGAACGTGAATGTGGAATTGTGAACTTGGATAGTGCTAAAGTGCTGGAACACATTGGGTTGCTTACATCAAGTACAAAGATGGTGTAGTTAAATACTTTGACAGTTTCGGTGACTTACCTCCTCCATTGGAGTTACAACGATACTTTGCAGGAACAGAATACAATACAATGTGCAGCAACACCAGAAGTTTGGCACACATGTATGTGGACATTTGTGTTTAAAATTCCTGTATGAAAATGTATGACATCAGTCTTGAACGAACCTTGGACAAGATAACACATGTCTGTAACACTCTGCTTGTCAGACACCAGTTCAGTCTTGGGCTGTGATTACTTCCCACCAATAGATTTGAGCAAGGTGATTACACAGTCGGTTTGGTTGACTTTCAGACTTACAATTCGATTCCAAATATAGACGAATCAAATTGTAAATTTCATTACTCGAAGAATAAAGTGATAGTCATACCCACAGGATCTTACGATATTGACGATTTGGCTAATTATTGGTTCGACACACTAAAAACGACAAGCTAGTAATTAGAGCAAACAACAATTCGCTCAAGTGCGAGATAGAAACACCTGTGGAAATTGACTTCTCTAAACCAAACTCAATTGGATCTCTGCTCGGATTTTCGAAACGTGTGTTAAAGCCTGGATTTCATACATCAGACTACACTGTGCAGATCTTCAAAATTAACGCCTATAAGAATTGAGTGCAGCATATGTACAGGAAATTACGTCAACGATAAGCTGGGACATACACTACACGAGTTTTTTCCAACAGTCCCGCCAGGGTACAAGATTGTGGAAGTACCCGCTAATGTCATATATCTACCCATCACAGTAAAAACTCTCAGTAATATCAACGTTAGAGTTGTCGATCAAGACGGTAATTTAGTGGATTTTAGAGGAGAAGACCATCACTCTCAGACTACATATAAAAAAGAATGGGCGCTCGTTATAACAAGAAGCGTCACCCACGCAAAGCTGTCAGTCGTGAACCAACAGTGAAACGATTAACACCTGAGAACGTCCTCTTCCTACAGTCGTTAGGCTATACAGTTAAAAGTCATGGATGATGTGCTAGACATAACTTCCAGTGTGGAGTTTGACGAGTCGGTGACGCGCAAACAATATTTGAGTCACCAGCCGCATACGCCAGCCACATTTAATAACAATGATGAAATCCGAATACCGATTCAAAACCAAGATACATATACACTACCATGCGAAAGCTACTTGCATATGGAAGGAAGATTCATCAAGTCAGATGGTTCAGGAGCTACAAATTCAACTTATCACATCCAATGCATTCGCTTTTCTGTTTGAGGAAATTCGATATGAACTTAATGGAACTGAAATTGACTCGAAATAGAAATGTTGGTATCACAAGCACATTGAAAACGCTTATTTCTGCAAGCCCCCCACAAATGGGCGTGTTGATCAATGCAGGATGGGGGCAACGCCCTCCTGGAAATGGCTACTTTGATGTATGTATACCGTTGAGTATGCTCTTGGGTTTTTGCGAAGACTTTAAAAGATACTTGCAAATGTAAAACAAGAACTAATATTGATTCGAGCTAGGGACGATACAAATTCATATGTACAAGCCAATCCAAATCCTCAGGAAAGTAAATTCACCATCAGCAAACTGGCATGGGTGATGCCTCATTTGCAAATAGGTGAAAGAGAAAAGCTAGCGCTGCTTAAGATTGTAGACAGTGGGAAACCACTTCGCATTAATTTCAGAAGCTGGGATCTGTTGGAGTATCCGTTGCTTCCAATCAGCAAGACTCAAATTTGGTCTTTGAAAACATCAACACAATTGGAGAAACCTAGGTTCGTGGTTCTGGGATTTCAAACAAACAGGAAACGGAATGCGGAATTAAGTGCAAACATCTTTGACGACTGCAATCTTACCAATGTCAAGGTGTTCCTAAATGATGTGGCGTATCCATATGAGAACATGAATTTGGACTTTAAGAAAAACCGAACCACGTTGTTGTATGATATGTATGCAAGATTCCAACAGTCTTACTACGAACGAGACCATCCTTTACCGCTACTAAAACGTGAAGAATTTATAGAAACTGCACCTATCGCCGTAATTGACTGTTCACATCAAAACGAGTCTGTTAAAACGGGGCCTGTAGACATTCGTGTCGAGTTTGATAGCAGTGAGAATTTTCCTGCCTACACCGCTGCATACTGCTGATCTTGCACGATCGTGTTGTAGAATACGTACCTCTAACAAGTGTCGTGCGTAAGCTGACATAAAATCAAGTAGCAGAGAGTCTTGTCAACCATTACCATGCCGACCATCTTCCTGGACGCACAGGGCTTCACGAAGAAGGATGGTGGGTTTATTTTCAAAGAAGTTGCTGTGTGTGTAACACGGTCTGACAAAATTATCTCTACACATTGTATTTCTGTATCATCACCATCGCGTGGAGGTAATGAACCATCAGTTAGATGGCTAACACATAATTACCATGGAATACCTTGGGATTCTGATGGCGTTTCCTTCAGCAAGATGTGCTCTATACTACATGCAATAACCAATGAGGATGATTCAATCATTTACGTTAAAGGACTGGAGAAGGCTCGATGGTTACAGAAAATCATCAGGAAGAAAGTATGCTACAATATAGAAGATTTAGGATGTCCACCACTGCGAGAACTCAAGAAAAATAATTTGAGAAAACTTTGTAACTTACATATATTTTGTAATAATATGTGTGCAATTGAAAATGTATTTTAATCGCCAATTGGTGGGCGAAATAAAAAAGATTTTTAAAAAATGTTATATACTATCTTATTATTTAATTAGGATAGGTGAAATGATAAAAGAAAAATCTGGTAAAATGATTTTATTTACTCACATTGAAATTCTCTGGTTACAATTTTTTTGACATCATCAAGTACAATTAAATTTTTGTATGCAATGATTTCATTTTTTAGTTGCATATAGTCAATTGTAGAACTGTAAGACACATGACTAGGGTGAACGCCGCCGATGTGTACATCGATTAACTTTGTCACCGAAGCCGTACATTTGTAGTAGTCACTCATCACTTTATCCGCCAACTCATTCACAAATACCTTGTAGTAAACTGATGCGTTGTAGCTCCACTTTTTCCTGGCGGACAAGGATGCGGTCACTGCAGGCTGCACGTCGATGAGGTTCTGCCATGTAGACTTGGCGAGGAAAATGCCGCTGGTAGGATCAGTGCTGTTGTGAAAACATAACATTTTCACCCCCGACACCGTCAGGCAGGATACAGCATGCTCACCGAGCGGGATGCTGGTCTGGCCGCTGCCGGTGAGCATTTTGGAGACTGCGTCCGACTCCATGGCGAGGACGTCCCATTCTTCGGATGAAAGGGTGATTTTGTTGTAGCCCACCCTCTCAAGTACCACAACAGGCTCGAAATCACGTTGCGGTGACAAACCGAAAGTCAGCCGCTTGGAATCTCCGGCGTTCAGCTGGTACACAGACGCGAAGAACATTACTGGACGACACATCGCAGCGGACTGAGGGACACTAATTATTACCGCATACGTCATCACCACCTCTGCTAAATACATCAGTTCCTTTTAAATCTTGCTCAACTTTGCGCTTAACATAGTCATACACTAACAGTTTTTTATATGCTTTAATTTCTAACTTTAAACGTTCATAGACTAGTGTTGAACAGGGGCTGTATGACACTTCATTGACATGTACACTATCAAAATGCAAATCTATCAGGCCATTCACAGAACAACGGGGGAAGTCACGAATCACTTTCACTGATAACGTATTCACAAACTCGTTGTAGTACTTGGTAACTTGATAACTCCAGGGCTTCATGGTGTTGATGGCGCCGGTCACTGCTGCAGGGCGTCGACCATGTTGTCCCATGTTGATTCGCCGAGAAACACACCATAGGCAGGCACAGCATTGTTGTAAAACCATATAGTTTTCGCTCCAGCCACTGTTCGGGAAGAGATGGTGTGGTTGCCGAAACGAAACACTCGTTTGCAGATGCTCAGTGTTGTTGAAAAAGCCACCAATTGTATAGACCATCTGTCTCAGTACATCCCACTCATCATGTGTGAGAGTGACTTTATTGTACCCAACTTTTTCGAGTACAACTACTGGATTAAATTCCAGTTTAGGTGACAAACCAACAGTGATACGCTTGGTGTCACTGCTGTTTAACTTGTAGCATGTTGAAAACAGGAGAACCTCACTAGCCATAGTGAACTGGACTTGATGATCGCCGACCGGGAACTGAGGGCTAGCTGGCTGGTGTGATGGCCTTTATACTCCGGCAGTGACGTCAACACCCACTTCTTTAGCTAGCTTGACATCTGTATCAAACAGTATACATCTGAGAGGAAGTGGATTCGTGACATCATGGAGACCATCATACTCGATTTCCCTATTAATGGATGAACTAATCGTCCATTTTCTACTTAAACCAATGGGTCCATTTAAACTCCTCGAAGATAAGACTTTAATTATATTTAAGTTACTCGGTAAAGGTGGAATTGGTATACGCAACACAAGATGACCACTAGGAACTAAAGTGATGGATGAATCCATAGTTTTGTCGCCACGATACAACTTGTCTGACGTCCGCATTCCAGAACAGGGTTGCAGGCGAGCGCACCTGTGTAAACACGCCACGGGCGGCGGAATTTCCCCGCTAGCTGGGGGAGTGGAATATCTGCGCCCAAAGAACTAACGGGGGCTGCCATCTAGCCGCCGATCGGTGAACTAACGGTCCAGCTCAAGCCCGCCCGGAGCTGCCCTCCCAGCGGCCGGCCAAAGAACTAACGTGTGACGTCATACGACCTTGAACGCCATTGGTCCATTAGAATTTCCCGCTAACCGGAAGTGACGTCATGGAGGGAGGGAGAAAAGGGGAAGGGAAGCCGCCATTTTGTGTCACGTGACCGGAAGTTGGGATTATAGAGAAAACAGGTCCTCCTCCTACTACTGACGACAGCAAAAAAAAACTGATATCGATGCCCTCATCAGTAAATACCAGTGCCAGAAATCTCACTGATTGTAAAGTTGTGTTTTTATAATAATGAAACGAATTTTTCATTATCTTTGTAATAAAGCGGGAGGCGGCGGCACAAAGCATCACCTCATCGAGTTGACGGCTGAAATTCTAGGATAGTTAAAACTCGATTTGCAATTAAAATGCCACTGATGTGCCAAGTCATATCTTGGTGGAAAAGACATACATATTTCCTGCTCGCAATCTTCCATATTTCCTTACATTTTGGTGCAGTAAAACACAATAATAAACCTACCAATCAACCACTAAATCGGGTCTGCAGGTGGTTTCCACCAAAAAGCGACTTGGCAGACAGTGCTGCCAGCCTCTTGGCTTTGAATATCCGTAGATGGTCACTAAAATTTCCGTAGATTAGGTACAAAATCCGGAGACTCGCTAACTAAATTACAAAAACAAAATTAAGAATACTTTTTATTTCCTGATCTCTATAATTCGAAATACAAAATAATTTTCTACATTAAAAGTAAGAAATATCTCTGAACATGTTTTATACATGGTCACTTTCAAACACTGCTGCTGCTGTGCTTACTATACATTTTTTTTTTTTTTTTTTTTTTGGGAGGGGGTGTGTGGAGGGAGGACTATACATTATCTATTTTTTCTTTTATTGTCTTTAAATTTAGCATATCTTCCGTAACAGGAAATGTTAAATACTGGGAACACTTTGACTCTCGGATATTGGTTAAGCCTTCTCGGAAAACACTGCTTTGTAAAACGTGTCACCGTGCATAAAGAGAGAGTGCGCCGATGGTTCTGTATTACGGTCTAGATCTATAAAATCTACAATCAAAAAAAAATATTAGCTTTTTTTCAATCGTTCGTTCACACGAGCGGTTGCAAAGAAACGATTAACAATCATTAACAATTCTGTAATGCATTAACCCTAAACGCTCAAAGTTTAACAAAACGCCAATATAAGGAAAAATCAACAAATAGTAAAAAATAGCAAAAATCCGTAGATATTTTACAAACTCCGAAAATCCTAACTTTTTATAATATTCCGTAGATCTACGGATAAAACTGTAGAAATGGCAGCACTGTTGGTATACCAGTTGCCTTTTACTATGCTGATCGAGTTACTTCTAATCGTGTAATTTCAGCAGTCAACTTGATGAGGTGATGATCGGTGCAGCCGCCTGCCGGTCTATAACATGTTTGTTGTTTTATGTAATATCAATTCTTGTTTTTGTTGATAGTATGTTATATGTACGAAAATTTGCCTTTTTGTAAGACACTATAGTAGATAGCGTATCGAGGACATACAACAGTTCCCATTCTGATAATAGATGGGTGGCGAAACTTTGTTTCCTTAAAAATGGGTCGTGTTCAAATAAAGGTTGGGAACCGCTGGTCTATGATATATAGTTGTGGCAGAAAAGTGACATATGCAGAGACACATGTCTTTCGTCGAAATACGAAAATATCCTTGATCGGCCAAATTCAACCACCATATCTTCCACACTCCCACAGTTACTGAAATTCGGCCAACGTTGTGATCGAAAGGTGACTCTGTGTTACTACCACACACAAACGCCAGTGATCTGCAGTAGATAGTTTTCGCTGAAAAGTGATACACCATGACACATACGTTTTTGGTAGAAATATGAAAGTGCCGCAGGTCGACCACTTTCAACCACCATATCTCCCACAATCCCATAGCTACCTACATCTAACCACCATAGTACACGATAGGAGACACGATACCACTACCACACACAAACACCAATGGTCTATGCTATATAGTTGTGA